>RJWM01015058.1:0-48797 GCA_004363535.1 Dasyprocta punctata
AAAAAAAAAAAAAAAAAAAAAAAAAAAAAAAAAAAAAAAAAAAAAAAAGAAGTAAAAAGAATATTTGGTCAGAAACACACTAAAGCAAAGTAACAGTTACTTTGTTTTAGTTTTCCTTATATCTTTAAAAGAGGTAAGAAGTCTTGCATAATTATGAAAAATATGAATAGTTAAAAACTTGTGTCTAAATTTATCATTGTAACATAATTATTCTAGGATATATAAAACCAACTTTTTCAGATTGAATCACAGTGTTTCTTAATATTTACTAAGGAAAAAAAATTCATTGGAAACAAGTATAATTAGTTTTTCAGTCCTCCAACTTATTCTTCAAACTTTGTTTTTTTGAGTTTTTTTTTTTTTTTTTTTTTTGGTGCCAGGCAACCTTGTGCCTGCCAGGCAGGTGCTTACGCCACTGAGCTAAATCCCTTGCCCTATTCTTCAAACTTTGAATAACTGTTTAATTTATGTTCTGATGTACTTTTTATTTTTAAAAATGTGTTTATTGGACTTCCTGTTTTAAAAAACATTGTCATATTCACACTGTATTTACTTACTTTTTTGAGACAGGGTCTCACTGTAGTTCAGGCTGACCTTGACCTCACTGTGTAGCCCAGGCCGGCCTTGAACTCACGATGATCCTCCTACCTCAGCCTCCCAAGTGCTGGGATTACAGACATGTGCTGCCACCTCTGGCTTTATACAGTATTCTTTTTTTTTTTTTTTCTTCTTTTTTTTTTTTTTTTTTTTTTTTTTTTTTTTTTTTTTTTTTTTTTTTTTTTTTTTTTTTTTTTTTTTTTTTTTTTTTTTTTTTTTTTTTGTCTTTTTGAGACAGGATTTCACTATGCAGTTCAGGCTGGCCTTGAGCTCTCTTTGTTTGTTTGTTTTCTGAAGAGAATAAAGCAAAACAATAAAACAGAACAAAACAGTGAGAACAATATTGAGTTTCAAAAACAAGACAAAAGGAAATCCTCCATACTTGGCATATTGTTATCCTGTAAACAAATGCTCAGACTACCAGCCCCAGGCCTGCAAAGTCAGTCAATCAATACAAACATTAAGTTGTTTCTGTACCTTCAGTTGCTATCATCCCAGCCTGTGTTCCACTGAATCAGCTGGTTGCCTGCAAGGGAGTGGGAAGCGGGGTGTGTGAGTGGTGGTGGTTCATCTTGTCTCCCAACCCATGCTTTGCCTAGTTGAGCTCACTTTGTAACCTAGGCTGGGCTCAAACTCACAATGATCCTCCTGCCTCAGCCTCTCAAGTGCTGGGATTACACATGTGTTCCACTATGCCCAACTTACATTATATTCTTGAAACAATAGAAAAAACTGCAGAGATGGCAAAAAGAGAAAAAAAAAAAAGCCAATAGTTCCACCTTACAGTTTCCCCACATATCTCCCTAAAGTAATTGCTTCTAGCAGTTTGGTCCCTATTCTAGGTCGTCCTGTCATTCAGCTGACATGCATATATAGTAGAATTGACCCCCGTTAAGCCAAAAACTTTTCAAGAATGGCCTTGTGAGTTAAGGTAAATGTGCGACCGCATGGAAGAAAGGGCCAGGGGCTGGCTAACCAGGAAGAATTTTACCTCTCAGTGTTGCTGTTCAAAAGCGGAGCCCAGCGCTAGCCAGGTAGAAGAGAGCCCTGGGAGGGGAATCGCTGTGCTGTCCCGTGTCCTCTCCTCCCTCCTCCCCTCTCATCCAGGTACAGAATGAGCGTAGTCTAAGGTTTATTTGTCTCATTCATGAGGAAACCACTGCAAGGTACAGCTGGTTCCAAGAGTCTTTGGGAACTGAGTAGATATAGACATTGAGAAAGAGCCCTGGAATAAAATTGCTGGCCTAGATACAAAATTACTGTCCCACAGAGCAGTAAAATCAGAATCTTGGGAGTTGGCTGAATAGACACTATCTTTGCAAAATAAAAATCTACAAGTTAACTTGTAATTTCACAAAATTTGAGTCCTAATTACAGTCATCTGCAGGTCAAACAATGATACTTTAACATCTTTGGGAGAATTTATTAATGTTTCAGTATGCATTAAAAGGCCTCACAGTTCTTAATATGCCTTATTTACAGTTTTGGTTAATTTTTCTTAAATGCGAGAGGTTTGTTATGTATGATAATGCTAGAGAGATGAAAGTAGGAAGCAGATACTGGAGTAGCTTGACGTCCTAAACTAGGAAATTGGAACTTTTCTTTTCAGCATGTGTTTGCTGAGCATCTACTGTGTGTCCTGAAGCGGATTCATTACGATTCTGAGGGTGTAGTGCCTTCCTTTTCTGCTGTGTTAGGTGTCACTGGGGAAGCTGCTCTCTTGGAAACACTCATGTATGCTGTGCTGCTTTTTCAGCCCCAGTGTAGATGTCTTTGCCTGAGTAGAATAGAGAACGCTTTACAGGTGATTCTATATTGCTCTCCTTTTGAAAACTGTTGTTGTAGCATGACTTTCTTTTTTTTCTTTCCCGTGTTGGAAATTGAATCCAGGGCCACAAGCACTCTGCTACTAAACTGTATCCCCAGTTTTAAAAAATTTTACTTTGAGACAAAGTCTCACTTAGTTGTCCAGGCTGGTCACCAACTTGTGATCCTCCTGCCTCAGCCTCCTGAGTAGTGGGGAGTACAGACAAGTGTGTGCCACTGCAAATGATGGGACATCTTTTTTTAATTGAATGAATAAATGGTAAAAAGATTGTAAAATAGCATTTACAAATTTCTACACATACCCCTTTTTGCCTGCCCCAACCCTGCAATGCTTAAACCAAAATAATGCCCTGATTACATCAACAGCAAGAATTATGTGCAGTTACTTATTTTGTGCAACTGAGAATTTCTTTTGGAAAACCAGGCTTATTCTTCCTAATTGCAACCTTAGGTTATGCCTTTTGCTATATGAGCTGCAAAAGTTGTTATTTATAGTGGTATATGACCGGCAGGGCAAAGATACGTGATTAAAAGACTGGACTTTGAAAAAAATGTTTTGAATGTGAAAATGGGCTTTCATTATCTTGTAGGAGGTCATGGTAAAAGGGAATAAATAATAAAGGACAAAAATGTGTGTGTACTTGACTTGCGCTTAAGCTATCTGACTTGAGTCAGCAATTAAAATGAGCAGCTGCGTGGATGTGCATTTAAATTCTTTGCAGTGTAACTTTAATTAGGCAGCCATTTTGTGAAAATGCACTCACAACGCAGGAGCTTGTGATCTCCGTGCACCTATGCAGCCATAGCTTCTATAACTTGATCACAGGAGATGTGCAGAAGAGGGAAGAAACTGGGAAATAATGCCACACAGTTGCTACATTGTATTTTTCTTTTTATTAGTGTGCCGGTCCAACAAAAGCCCCTGGGTCTGTTTGACTTGCTCAAGTGTCCACTGTGGAAGGTAGGTGACGTACTTACTACCTCACTCTTCTGTTTGCTTTTTAACATTTGCCTTTAAGCTCTATGTCAAAGTTTATTAACTTATTTCGTACTCTGGCTAGTCATAGTGCATAATTCTCTGTAAGGTTTTGAGGTCCAGTTTAATTACTTTGTTCTCTGTGAAAAATCTAGGGAAATAAATATATCATATTGATATGTAGAAGAATTATTTTGATGATCAAGACAATCTACTAGTAATATTGGGTTGGAAAGACAAAATGAGGAAGCTTTTAAATCTTGAAATAAAAGTTTACCTGCTGGTCATTTTTTAAGCCTTTAGTGGGATAAAATGGACGCGCTTGTCATAGTGGAGTGCGATCGAAGGCCCTGGCCTCAGCCCAGACCTAAGTGGTGAATTAACGCGTGGCCAGGCTCCTCTCACCTCCTACCTATTCCAGCCCCTACCTTCACTGACTTCTCAATCCAATGCCAGATCGTCCTGGAGGATAAAAACTTCCCAAAATCAGTATTTACACATCAAGGAATTCATTAGTTATTCCTGCCTGAGATATTCCATGTAGTTTGCTGTTCCATGGATTTAACCTCTCCTATCCCAGCCCACCCGTTTCATTCTCCAACATTACTTTCCAGTTCTTGGCTTCAAAATGATATTTAAATACTCCAGGACCTCTTTTCTTCTAACACAAACTCAAAGGTTAACCTAAGTTCTTTCAGCATAGTAACACATTTATTCCTGCTGCTTTTTTAATGTAGAAAATCTACTTTGATTTACTTTAAAAGTTAATAGCTTCACTGCAAGAAGATGTGAAATCGTACTCATAGGCTGATATCCTTGTTGTACTTGTCTGAAAAAATTTTCCCCATTGTCACTTTTAAATCTTCGTTGTACGAGGAGAGCATTTTGTTCAATTAACTTCTGATTTTTCACATTTTGAGTCCTGAAATCCAGTATTCTTTCCATGTACACTTAAGAGTACCTTTGGAAAATGTGAAAATGTGAACTGCTTGTCTTAATTGTGGCTGTTGTGGTTTTAAAATCTCTAGGATTTGGGGAACCTGAGAATACTTTGTACAGTACAGATAACTTAATTAAAAAAAAGAAGAAAAGTAGAAGCTTTTAAATTCTGCACTTGAAGAGACAGATTCCTCTCCTAGATTTTGAGAGGTGAGAATTATAATGCAATAAAATTTATGTAGTTTTGTCCTCCAGTTGTCTCATAATGCCCTACACCATAAATCCTGAAGCTCATAAGCTAATGAGAAGAACTCAAAAATTTGAGAAAAATTTAAAGGGATTAGTGTTCTTAATAGCAAGCAACAAGCTGGACATGGTGGCGTATGCCTGTAATCCCAGCACTTGAGAAACTGAGGCATGAGGATTACCATAAATTCAAGGCCAGTCTTGGCTATATAGGGAGCTCAAGGCCAGCCTGAACAACATAGAAAGATGCTATCTCAATAAACAAACAAAACAAAACAACAACAAAGCAAGCAATAAATAATTCCCTAGTTAGGCTTTAGAAAAATAAATTTCTAGACTGTGGGTAAACTATTTTCAATTGCAGGCAAGGTTAAATTTAGAAGTTTGACAGTTTCAGAGAAATACGATTAAGCAGACTGAATATATAATTGAGGTACCCTGAATTCAGATCTTAATTTTACTTAACTGATGGGTTAATTTTTTTTATCATGTAATTCTACATGTAGATTGCCAAATTTACTGACTTTTTCAATAATTTTAGACTACTTGCTTACCAGGAAATCTTAAAATTGAATAATTTTTTCAACTAGGAAACATGGATTATCAATAGCATATTTGAGTTATATATTTTGATGGTCTTCCTGACACTGATGTATTTAGGTAACTTCTCAAATTTTTGAGATTGTTAGAATCTGTGTCATATATGATGAAACTTTTCCTCTTGTGCTGTACAATAAAATGTCTACAATAGCTAAAATTCAAAACTAGAAACTGGAAATGGAGGATTCATTTCTTTTCTATAACCTAGTTTACACAGAGCCATTAATGCCTGACCATTGTATTTGGGCATTCGCTGAAGCACTGTGACCCTTGATGTCATTGATAAGCGTACTTCTAGTTTATCACTGACAGTTATGGGAACCATCTAAACATATAGTGCATTGGGAGACCATGGCATTGTAACTAAATGAGCTGTATGTGTACAATGGGAAAATGGTCAGTTTTCAAAGTCTTGAAGCAGTAATGCTATTTATTATCATTCAGTATTACATTTTCTTTGATTCTGAAGGCACTCTTCCTCCTAAAGATTACCATTATTTTTCGTGGTATGTAGTATATATAGGTTACAAATACAGAAAATTGGATATTGAACCTGTGTGATGTCACACAGTTTACCTTTTTAATTAAATGGTATTTTTTGACCTATCGTGCTATCTCAAAATACATGCTTAATATGCCACTTATGTTTGGATTCTGAATAAATAGGTGTATAAGGGAAAATGCTGCTAAACTAATTACTTTCATCTGTTTTGAGCCGTGAATTAATCACCTGACAACCCATGAGACACAAGTATCGGGCTCCGCTCGCAGGTGAGAAACGCTGAGTAACTCCCCGAGCGCGCATGACCAGGATGTGGCAAGGCTGGCTCTTGAACTGAGACAGTCCTGTTTTTTAAGCTTATACTCTTAATCATTGTTTGGTTTTTTTCGTTTTTTTTTTTTTTTGTGGCACTGAAGATCGAACTCACAACCTAACGCCTACCAGGCAGGCGCTTAAGCCGCTGAGCCAAACCCCCAACCCCAGTTTTTTGAGGCAGGGTTGCACTATGTAGCTAAGGCCGGCCTTGCGCTCGCATTGTAGCCCAAGCTGGCCTCGAACTCACAACACTCCTCCTACCTCAGCCTCCCGAGTGCTGGGCTTAAAGGCGTGCGCCACCACGCCTGGCAATCATTGTTTTACTTTAACATTCATTATCTTCTACATTTGGGGGCAGAGGACTCATGTGTACCCAGTTGTTAGTTGTCTTTAAAGTACACTGACAAAATAGGAAAGGAACGTGATTCAGTTTTTTGAGTTGAGTTCAGTAATTCCTCAACTGTGACCAGCTTTCCTGATTAGAGCGCTAGGTTTGAAGTTGAACCTCCCTCCTTACTGTACCTGTCTGTCTTTTCTGCACCTATCTTACTTTTCCAAAGGTAAGTGTTGTTCCATGAGGTACAATTGGTGTGCCTCACGATGAAAATGTCATCTCTGCCTTCTCAGCCTGTTATTTTGGTGCCATTCAGCTAACATTTGTTTTGGCTGTTTCAGTTTTCAAATAGGCCTTGTCTTCTACCGTTGGTTTTATTCAGGAAGCTGGGAAGCTTTGTGTGGTGAGGGTCTTCACAGAGAGGGGCAGGGATGGCACTGTGCAGTCTTTAAGTAAAGGTGTAGATGAATTTGGGCGCATAGAGTATGCTTAGGAATCCTTAACTTGATTTCTTTTTGCTTGCTGTAACAGTGATTTATTAAATCTGAGTTGGAAAGTGTTACAAAATTTCTGTGAACATAATCTTGGATTTTATTTGTCTATGTACAGAAATGTTTTATAATCTTAAAATAATATTTGTCTATATAGAGAAATAAGATTTTTATAATCATCAGATAATTTGTGCTTTGTCTTAATTGTTTCTAAGCAAATGTGTTTCCGTGAGTGTAACTGATTATTCAGGCATTCCAATAAAAGATAAGAAAGATCGAAAATTATTCTATTTTCAAACCTTTCATGTTTTAGATTAAGCAGTAACCCAAGCAAAGCTTATGGTCCTATAGAAAGTGGTTGAGTAATTTAATTTACAGCGCTCTACATCAAGTTGGCAGTTAGCAATCTGAGAAGACCTTAAAAGAAAAAGAAAAAAGCTATAGCAAAAACATCAGCATAGATGTTTACAAGTTATGATATCAACTGTATTGAAATTGATTTGCATAGGTAATGCCTTTCCTTTCTTGGCCTTAGTCTAGAGTATAATTAAAAGCTGACTGTCTTATTTCATCACAGAAAAGGAATATATTTTAAGTAAGTAGCTTAATCACTAAATAAATGCTCTTGTAGTTCTTTCTCATCTAACACTTACTTTTTTTTACTTCTTACTACTTTAATTTCTAAAGAAGTAAAGTAAATTTTCATTTGGTTTTTGTAAGGTATGTGAATGGCCATGCCAAAAAACATTATGAAGATGCACAAATACCCTTAACCAACCATAAGAAATCAGAAAAGCAAGACAAACCTCAGCATACAGTGTGTATGGATTGCAGTAGCTACAGTACATACTGGTAAGTTAATTACTTCCTGGAAGTATTTCTGTGTGTGGGCAAGTGTGGGCTCATCTTCTTGCCTTTCCCCACTTTTGATCAGCTGTTGCTGCCATCACTTCCTTTTCCTGCAGTTAGGATTCGCAGAGGATGCCCACCCATCCTCCCCTTCTGTGTTCCTTTCGACTTCTAGGTCTCCTGTTCTCTTTCAGCCCTTGCTCCTTGTCCATCCCAGTAGGCTTCAGGGAAATGAAAAATGTCTTTCTCTTTTTTTTTTTTGGAACTGGGAATCAAACTCGGGACCTTGCACTTGCCAGGCAGGTGCTGTGCCAAGCTGTACCCCTGGCCCCCAGATGCCTATTTCTTTCTTTCTTTCTTCCTTTTTTTTTTTTTTTTTTTTTTTTTTTTTTTTTTTTTTTTGTCTTTTTGAGGTAGGGTCTCACTATGAAGTTCATGCTGGCCTTGAGCTCTCTTTGAAGCCCAGGCTGGTCTTGAACTCGCAATGATCCTCCTGTCTTGGCCTCACAAGTGCTAGGATTACAGGCATGCGCCACCATACCCAGCAAGATGTCTGTTTCTTTATTGTTGTTCACCATAGATTTTCTTTTTCTTGTGGTATTTTTTTAAATTGAAGAATAATATAATGACAATCAGTGGTCAACAACCGGCTAACCCCTACTGTCCAGTTAACATTTTGCTGTATGATATTACAAGTTTTAACTTCTTTGTTTGAAACATTGTTGTGACATTCTTCCTTGTCACATGGCAGTTCTGTTCCCTAAAGAAATGTTAAGAATTTGATGTATTTCAGTCTATCTAAGTATCTCATCCTTTAAAAAGAGGCTAGAGGTCCTATTTTTTGGTAGTATAATATTTGTGTCCATTTTGTATGAATGCTAGTAAAATAGGGTCTATTTCTGTGACTACTTAGAATGGGCTATTTGTTAAAAGTGATGTTTAATGATTTATATCTACTTGATATGTATAAAAAGTGTAATTTTCAATTTTAACTTTAGTGTGAAGCAAATTTATTACCTTGACCAGCAAATTATGATGGACAGCTTTTGTTTTCATCAGTTTACCCCAAATTCTGAACAGTGACATTGAAGGGAAAAAGCAAGCCACTTAAAGACTCTGTCTAGAGCCGTTTTCCTTGAATGTCATATGAAAGCAGTGCTGGACAGAGATGGGGATTTAAGTCCAGGTACCCGTTTGAGCCATACTTTCTGCTCAAGTGGTACACTAATCCTTTTCTGCATAGCCCTTTGTTGATGATTGAGAAAAGTGCCCATCAAAAGGAAGAAAAAGAGGTCAGTGGTTTTCCAGATCTTTAAATATTTTTGTATGTTTGACACTGTTAAGTTACGGCTATCGAATAAGCATCTTGAAAAGTTTAGTCATTCAGACAGCTCTTTTCAGTGATCTTTGTGTAGTAGGTGCCTAGAGTGAGAGAACAACTACCATAGAGGTAGATGAGGATTTCGATAAAAATGAAAGTCTTCCCAAGATTTTCATACAAGGACGAGTGCCCCGTTCACTGTGATTTGCTGCTGTAGAACCCCTCTCTTACCGGAGCCCAACAGGCTATTTTCCTTAGTTTTCCCCTTTTCCCACAGGAAGCTTGCATACTAGATTGACATAGCTACTCGATGTGTAGAACTATGTGTTTCTGTATGTTCGTAAGCATGTTTGCTTTCATGACAGCAAAAATTTAGATCATTTTTGAAGTATCTCACAATCATTGTCATAGATTGTGTCAGCTTACTTATGTGAGATATTGAAAACATTCACTGTTGATTTTCAGTTAGCAGTGTGGGTGAAAATGGGGATCTTTGCAAATACAGTTCAATCTCCATGTGCTGTAACAGGTTTGCAGCAAATTTTCTTATTGTTGGTAAGATTCTGAGGAAACCAACTCTTTGAGGAAATTTTAAAGATTATCTTAAAATATAAATTGTATACTTCAATGGTTTATGTTTTGTGTTTCAGGGAAATCCATTTATTAACTCTAAATTAGAATGTAATTTGTTCTACATTGACACAACCTGTTAAAGTAGATGTTATTTCGTGGGTGAATTGGAATTCAGTGGAAATCCTGAGCCTTGGGAGTGTAGGCCATAGCGGAGGCCTCTTGGCCGGTCGCCAGCCTTGTGTGTGAAGTTACACAGAGCTCCAAGTGTGTGGCTGCCCAGAGCTGCTGAGCCGCGGGAGGGAGCTGCAGCTGGTCAGTCACACTGTTGCCTCACTTGAGGATTTCAGAACAGAATGCCACGACAGAAGTCGCGCTGTAGAATTACTCTGTCAGGCCTGAAAGGAATTTGTGATTGTTGTAAACTGGTAAAGCTAAAGGTTAAATTAATATTTTCCCAGTACTTTAACTGTTACTAAGAAACAAAAAGATTCTCTTGGTCATGTGTCCAAGTATGTGGTTATATATTTCCCAAGGCACATTAGTAATTTTACTCCAGTTTATAAATTTTCTTTGTACCTAAATTTATATGATTAGACTGAAAAGTTGACTCAAGGTAAAAATATTGATGAGATTTATTAGGTTTAGGATATTTGATTATTAAGTATTTTGACTCTAGCTAATGTTGAAGCTTCTTTTTATGCAGTGTGTTCTGAAGAGTTGTAAGATTCTCTGAAATTTAGCTTTCCTGTGTGTGTGTGTGTGTTTGTGTGTGTGGTTACTTTTAAGAACCTCTGCCCTATATTTTCTGTGCAAATCCCTCATGAAGTTACCACTGACCTCTACGTTCTCCTACCTCCAATTGCAGCTGGATGTAATCTGTCCTGAATTTACAGTTCTTGGGATACTTACAATTTCCTGCTGCATGTTAGTTGTTTTTAAATGTCCTTGGGAACTACAGAAACCATCTCTCAGATCTTTGTATTTCTCCCAGTGCTTATTGTCTGGTGCAGTATAGGTAATATATATTTGAAAGATTTAATTTTGTAAACTGTCTTTCAAAAATGAGGAAGGTTACATACACCAAATCTACGAGATTGTGTCCCCTGATCATTTTGGAAGACTGAAGAGCCACAAGACATTTTTCTTTCAAATCATGCGTGGGTGAGCTACTTCATTTTACTTCTGAGTTGTACACCCTCGAAGATGGCTCCCCATGCTTCTGATAGAATCTGAGCACTCAGAGAGGAAGTATACACTGTATTATCTAAGCAGAGCCACTAAAACAGGTCATTACTGCACAGGAAGTAAAGTGACACCAAAAAAAGTAATTCTGATTTGACACAGCCCACTCCTTGAGGAGATAAACAGATTAACATGAAACTGAGGGGAAAATTAAGAGTTCAGTGAAAATAAAAATCTTTCCAAGATGTTCACACAAAGGGTAGTGTTCTGTTTATTGTCTGTGAAGCAGAATGTCCTCATGGCTGTTCCAGTTCCCTTCTGCAAGTAATGAAAATGGAACTGCATGTGGTGTATATGGTGAGTGAATAGAAGCCAAGGTTAGTATTAGAAGCATTGATTTCTAAAGAGAGATACTGAGTTAATAGATCTGAAATACTAAAATGCCTTGACATCTGACATAGTCTTGTCAACTTTGACCCTTTCAACAATAGCTGGATTTCTGAGAATGAAGAATTATTAAAGGAATATTAAAAGTAAATTAATAGACTGTGTCTTTCCTGACAGGTAATGTTTTAAAGTATCATTTCAAACAAAGAAGTATTATGAAATGTCAGTCAATTCATTTGTCTAAAAAATGACTATTTCAGATTTTAAACATTTGTAAAAAGTAGTAATTTTAACTCAGATTAACAAAACTGAAGCTCCTGGTTGTGGATTTAAATTGATACTGTGTAGATTTCTAAAGAAGTTGTGATAAAAATTTAGAAAGGCACGTTTTCTGTTGACAGCCCGTATAAACCACGTGAACACAAATATCCCCACCCCCTTTCCTTCTCTTGTTTTTTAAAATATGTAACAGTCTCTCACATTGTTACCCTGTTACCCAGGCTGACCTGGAACTCCTGGGCTGTCCTCCACTTCTTCAGTGTCAGTTTCTGGGTAGCTGGGGATACAGATGCTGGACACAAATTATCAGTGTAGTAAAAAATCAGAGAACAGGAACAATTTGGTTTCTTTAAAAATAGTATTTTAAAGTTTAAGCCGGGCGTGGTGGCGCACGCCATTAATCCCAGCACTCAGGAGGCTGAGGTAGGCGGAGCGTTGTGAGTTCGAGGCCGACTTGGGCTACAGCACGAGCGCAAGGCCTGCCTGAGCTACATAGTGCGACCCTGCCTCAAAAAAAACCAGGGCCGGGAGTTTGGCTCAGCAGCTTAAGCGCCTGTCTGGCAGGTGCGAGCCTGTGAGTTCGATCCCCGGTGCCGCAAAAAAAATAAATAAATAAATAAAAAATAAAAATAATATTTTAAAGTTTAAACTTTATAACGGAAGTGTTCTAAAACTATAAGACATCCTTATAAAGCTTTTAACAAAGGGTAAAGTTCTCTCCAGGTGTTCTTCTAATTTTTCATAATTGGCTTATTTCCTGGTAAGACAGAATTTAGTAGAAGAGAGTTGAAGCGTGCACTTGTTTTCTAAAGGAATTATTTTGGATTTTAACGTTTGTAAGTTTGAAATACGTGAAGTCACTGGTATGTCAGCTGCTTTTTCTTTTCTTTTCTTTTCCAAATATCTATCATTTACACTAAAAATAGGGGCTGAGGGTGTGGCTCAGTGGTCGTCGAGCGCTTCCCTCAGTTCGATCACTGGCACCACCAAAAAAAATTAGGGTAAAACTCAAAGTCAAATTTGCGTCTAAACGTCAAAATGTTAGGCAAGTAAATGAAAAGGAATTTAAAACTTACTGGATGATTTGCTCCTGTTTCTTTTTTGAGGGTTCTTTTTGACCAGAAAATTTATAATTATTTTTTAATATTAGTGTTATACATGACTTACTGTATAATAATAGCTTTTAAGCAGTAAAGTTCTTTTTTCTTCACTGTTGCTTAAAAACTCAGGTTCATTTGCCTGATGATTCCTTTTGTTTCAGCTGAATGGAAAATGGTATGTTTGGTATATTTTCTTAGTTCAAGAACATGATGTTTGGGCCAGGGATATAGCTAAATAGCACAGCACCTGCCTGGCAAGCATGAGGTCCTGAGTTTGATTTCTGGTACCAAAAGAGAGAGAGAAAAAAAGAATACGATGTAGAACCTATGGCATGGGTAACTAAAATAGTACTAACAATAGGAATGGAAAAAAGCTTAGAATTTTATTTTATTTTATTTTAATATTTGTAATGGGGATCGAACTCATGACTTAGTGCTTGCCACGCAAGTACTGTGCCACTGAGCTATATGCTTGGCCCAAACTTAGAATTTTAAAGCTGAGCAAGAGATAGAGATTTTTCTGTCTTTGCCGTGATATTTATGTTACTCAGTACAGAAGCACTTGAACAATTAAGTGTGTCTTAGTTACTTTTCTCATTGCTGAGATGGAGTTCCCAACACCCAAAGTTAATGGAGGAAAGATTTATTTCAGTTCACAGTTTGTAGAGGTTTCAGTCTATAGTCAGCTGGCTCCAAGGCAGGTCTGTTTGGTAGAGGGGCATTGCACAGGAGAAAGTTCATGGCAAAGCAGGCAGGAGGCAGCACAACAGCAGCAGTAGCAGCAGCAGAAGTGGCAGCGACAGCAGGAGCAAGCCTGCCTTTTTTCTATCCCTTTATATTCCACCCACTTACAGGCTTATTGATTGGTGCTACCCATGCTCAGAGTGAGGCTTCCATTATCCACACCCTTAGTCCATATCCACACACCCTAGATCCAGCTGTCTCCAAATGCCCCGCCCAGAACTGCATTAGGCTTTTGGGGAAATCTACATACAAACCATAACAATATGACTGGTGTGATGGAGAATTTAAAATTTTGTTTGATTTTAAATTAATGTAAATTTAAATAGCCACAGGTGATGAATAGCTAATAGAGTGTATTAATATTTTGAAACTTTGGAAACCATAAGACAGAAATGTGATAGAAACTCCAAAAAGAAAATAAGTCACTTTTGCTAATTAAGATAGTTATAATTAGCTATAATTTAAACACAAATGTAAATATATTCATTATAAACCAATTCTCATTTCAATTAATAACATTGAAATGAAACAATTAAACCATTACAGTTCATCAAAAAACAGAAAGAAAACAGAGTAAAGATGAAATGCTAATGCCATTAACATTAACTCAGTAAAAAGACAATTACTCCCTGTCATTGTATGCATGATCATCACTTACTAAACATTGTTTTGGCAGCTCTAGTCATTGCGGTAAAATAGTGAAATAATTCATGTAAATATTGGAAACAAAAATATTTTTATGTTAAAATTATGTGATACAACACACCCAGAAAACCCCAGGGAACTCTGGTAGAAAACAGCAACTAGAATTAATTAGAACTTTTGGAAGGTAAATACATTATAAACACACAATATCTGTTTTTTTAAGGTTTCACTATGTAGTTGAGAATGGCCTTGAACTCACCTTGATCCTCCTGCCTCAGTGTCCCAAGTCCTGAGATTACATGCATGCGTCAGCATGTGCAGCTACACAAAATCTAATAGCTTTCTCTTTGTTAGCAGTCATCAAAGTCAGAATGACCAAAAGAAAGAGAAAATTCAACAGAATATCTAAAACTTCAACTACTCATTAGGAGTAAATGTATTAAAGAAGGATACAAAGTGAAGATATGTAGTCTTTTTCTGAAGAGAACTTGGTATTGTAAGCAGTCCTTTCCGCTCTGTGTCTCCAAAATCTGTAATAAGCAGTACTGTCCACTGACCACGTAAAGATCAGTCTCAAACCCAAGTTCTTTGAGTCAAAAATGGTACCAAAAAAATATCAAAGTAGTTTTAAATTCCTTCGGATCAACAATAAACTCCTAATTAAATATTCAGTTTGACACTATATGTACACTGCTGTTTAGAATAAATTTACACAAATGATCTTAGTATGATGCCCGGAAAGCACATACATCAAGTAGCAGGTAAATTTTCATATTAAACACAAGTTATTTATACGGTTTAACTAGGGAGGTCGAAAATGGATAAAATCACACAGTTTACATAATTTCCAGTTCTGAGCCGGGCATGGTGGTGCACGCCTTTAATCCCAGCACTCAGGAGGCTGAGGTAGGAGGAGCGTTGTGAGTTCGAGGCCGGCTTGGGCTACAACGTGAGCGTGAGGCCGACTTGAGCTACATAGTGCGACCCTGCCTCAAAAAACTAGGGCTAGGAGTTTAGCTCAATGGCTAATGCGCCTGTCTGGCAGGTGCGAAGTTGTGAGTTTTGGTTTAATGTGTTTAATGAGCTCAGAATAGGTAAATGTGTTAGTTTGCCTTTTTAGTGTTTGTGTTACTATTATCTTGAGCTTTTTAATAAAAATATTTGAAAGCTGTCTATTTGGCTACACCAAGGTAATCAAGCAAACACACTCAAGTGAGCAGAGTGAGGCCACCGCCCACCCAGCTCCTCCGGGGGTCGCTGTGTGGAGTTTATGGCACAAACAATCATATCTACACTCCTGGCCGCAGCTGTATTAAATATGTGCAAAAGCTTTTTTTCCAAATAAAAAGTTTTAACGAGAGTTCTGTTTTCTTCCCATACTGCCAATGCATCACTTTGGAGGCTCATGCACTAAAATCTAGGTCCCTAGCACCTAGCAGGTTCTCAACAAATACCTGTAGTAAAAGCAGCATGCCAGCTGCTCAGATTGTCTGTTCATGTTATGTCCGGGGACTATCACTTTACCCCAACTCGGTTTCAACTTTTTATTTTTCATTTTGAGATGGGCTCATTGGGGTACCCAGGTGGGATTTGAACTTGCAGTCCTCTTCTTCAGACTCCCAATTGCTAGGAGTGTATGTTTGCACCACCATGCCCAGCTTATTAAACTTAACAGCTTGAAAGTTGATCAGATGATATGGATGAGGCCTGATACGGGTTTATTTCATATGTGCAGTCCTAAGTGTGCGAAGAAATATTGAGGCCTGGAGTTTGTCTCCTAGCAAAGATGAATTGAGTTACCTGAATCTGCCTAGGTTAGGATACCATTTCAGCTGTGTTTTGTGAAATTAATTTTCCACCTGGGGCATTTAATATATTTTGTAACATTAAGGTTCAAAGGACAAGTCTACAAGCTTGAAACACAACCAGTAAGCTAGGAACTTTTTTGTACTTTCAGTATAATCCTCTTAAAGAGAAAGTTAAGACTGCTCAAATTTTCTTTGCAGGTGTTAGAAATAAGCATAATTCTGACCAAATAGCTTCAATGCAATTATAGTAGTTTAGAAAGAAATTTTTTTAGAACTTACTTGTTCTAAGTGCTTCTGTTTGCTTGGGAGTTTTTAAATGCCAGTTTTAGTGGGCTGATATCTAATTTGAAAGCAATGTCTCTTGGAAAGATTAAAGTTGCCAGGCAACATTTCATCGATTTTCCACCTTTACCACTGTGTGTGTGTGTGTGTGTGTGTATGAACGTGTCTTCAGTCAGGGAGGAAGAAATTAAAATGGGGATACAGGCAGCCAGAGAGAAGTGTGCTGTGACGTTTCTGGTTACACAAATGCAAGAAAACTAATATTTATTGATCTTTTGCTACATTCCAGTATCCTCAGTTTTTTTTGGTTTGGTTGGGTTAGGTTGGTTTGGTTTGTTTTTTTTGTTTTTTTGGTTTTTTTTTTTTGAGACAGGGTCTCACTATATAGCGCAGGCTGGTCTTGAACTTGCTTTTGTAGTGCAGGCTGGCCTTGAGCACATGGCAATCCTCCTGCCTCAGCCTTCCAAGTGTTGGGATTGTAGGTGTGCACCACCATGCCCAGCTAGCACCCTTAGTTTTGACCTGTGGAAGCAGGTGTTTTCCTTACATAATAAGTAAAATACCTGTATAGTATAAATAGTAAGCTCTTTTTTCCCCTTGGATCTTCAAATTTAGCTCGTTTATATGCATCATGAAATGGGTCCCTCTTAGTGACTATGAGAATGTTTAAAATTGGTTCATGAGAAAGACAGTTGTAAAATCTTTTAGAAAATGTGTTTGAACTACAAAAATCATGTCAAAATAAAATTTAGTCATTATATATAGTCCAGTAAAATTATACTGGTTGTCCCATCAAGATATTGGACCGTATTATAGAATTTTAGAACAGATAATGTGTTAGATACCCTAGATTATACAACAGAAACAATACAAGTCACATGTAATTTAAAATTTTCTAGTAGTCACATTAAAAAAGAAAAAAGAGGGGCCAGGGGTTTAGCTAGTAGCATACTCTCCTGCCTGGCACATGCAAGGCTGTGAGTTTGATCCCTGGTACCCCCCCAAAAAAATTGGTAGAATTCATTTTAATTTTATGTTTAACTCAGTGTATCCAAAATATCATGTAAATATGTAGTCAATATGAAAATTATTGGAAATGTTTGCATTCTTCCACGGGAAATCTTTAAAATCTAGTGTGAATTATATTTATAGCACATCTTAATTCAGATGCTAAGTTTTCCCCAGAAATTTTTTATTTGCATTTAGAGTCCTAAATACTGCAGTTAAAAAAGTTCACTCTATTCTGAATACTATTAGAAATCTTCCAATAAATGGAGTACCAAAAAAATAAGTTTTAATATTTGTATCTGTATTGACAAAACTGTTTCTGAAAAGGAACAACTGGTTTGCTTTAAAAGCAAAAACATGTCAGATCTGTGTAATTAAAATCTGCACATTCATGGTGAAAAATGTGAAATGTTTATTGATTTATACTATGAAAAATCTCAATTTTCACAAATTCCTGTATCTGTCTTGTTAGATCAGAAATAAGCTACTGTCTCCCTAGATCTTTGAAATTAGTTCATTCATGTCCATTGTGAAATAGGTGAAAATATATAAATTGCATTGAGATTTCTAAAAATGTGTTGTGGGTTTTGAGTTTTAAATATTGGTGTTTCTTTCAAGAAAATCTTGAATTAGAGTTAGTAGTGCAGTCCATTTTTATATTGTACTGCTATGACTTCCATGACTCAAAGCCATCAACATGGGTAAAAATCTGAGAGCACTGAATTTATTGTCTCCTGTTTGTTTTAACAGTTTTAGAAATTTGCCATGATTCATAGTACTCACATCGATACACTGAACAATTTGATTACTGCCCCTGAGACCCAGGGTACCTCAGAACACAAATATTTGTAATGTATTTCACACAGTAGAACAAAGCAAGAGATATAATTTCAGTAAATCCAGGTTTGGATGGAACATTGTCTTGATAGAAACTGACTTTTTCATATTTAGCTGAAAATAACAATAAAAGTTTTAAAAGTATCTGCTGTGTGAGATTATTTGATTTTTAAGATTTCAAATAGGTGAAGACATTTATTTGTAAACTTGGGAGTCATTTGAAATGAAACATTTCCAAAGTTTTAATTGGGCAGTATCTCTTAACTTGTAAAACCTCATATTAAAACTTAAACTAACACTACTTGCAGTTTTTCAAACGTTGACTTGATTGATCTTTAATACTGTTAGAAAGGTCCTGGGTGGCTAAACTGAAGGTATTTCCTTTTTTTTTTTTTGGTGGTTGTGGTGGTACCTGTACTAGAGATTGAACCCAGGAGCTCACATGATAGGCAGGTACTCTACCTTTGAGCTATGTCCCTAGCCCTTTTTATTAATTTATTTTTCATTCTGAGACAAAGGCTTGTCTAACAGCCAAGCTGAGCTCAAATTTGTGATCATCCAGCCTCAGCCACTGTAGTACCAGGGATTGCTGCTATGCATCAGCACGCCTAAGCTTTTTCTTTTTTTTTGCAAAATATCCTTTTAATCTTTAGTCTTTGCTCATAATTTTCCTTAACTGAAATAATAGACTAAATTCCCTCTTTGCATCTGTAAAAATTTTTTTTTTTAAGCAAGAATCTCAGCCATTTTGTAGCTGGCCAAAGTTGCAAGCTCAAATCTTATAAAAATTATTAACATGTTTTTATTATACAGTTATTGATTGTGACTAATTTCCTCAGTTACTTTTTGACTGGGGCAACTTTTTATTAGAATGCATTTGCTGGGAATTTCTCTTAGTATCATCTATTTTATTATTTCAGTGCTGTTTTTTACACAGCTTTTTAATTCTGTGCTTCTGCAGCAAATTACTATTGCCATTTTTTGTTAAATCCATGACATTCCTTTGAGGTTTTATCTTGATCTTTACTTGATTCTGTCTCAGTAGTATGCCTTCATTTGAAAAAACTTTTCCATTCTTAATTTTTGAACTAGGAAAAAATTTAATTGTTATAATTAAAGTATTTCAACTTAGTTACCAATTATGATTTACATAGCTATCACTATAACTCATGCTGTCTGTATAACATACCCAAGTAAACATACTGTAATGCCTCATCATTACCTATTAGAAGAGTCATTTGAACTGGGTCATTTTGTTGACACAGACTGGGCTGGTGATAAATTCCCATGTAATGCTAGAAATGACAAGTACACTGTGTACACTATCACACACCTTACACAGTGTCATAATGAAAGCAAAATGTTTTGCTGAACTGTTAAGCTGTGTCTTATATAAAAAGGTTTTACACTGCCTCAGTTATTTGTTTCCTTAAACAGAGCAACTACGTGTGTGTGTGTGTGTGTGTGTGTGTGTGTGTGTGTGTGTATGGTACAGGTTCACTTTTCAATTATATGAAATTGCTCTCAGACTTCATTTCTCAGGTGAACACTAACATTTGAAGTAGTTTTTGATTTGAATGCTGAGTACTGTTTTATTCAAACTATATGCATAAATCTACAGAGACAAAATGAAAGCGGAAATTAAAGCAGTTAACAATGCAGTTTTGTTTTTCAGTGAATGCTTAGGGTTTATCGAGGTGTAATGCCCAAAGCCCAGGATTACAGAATACACTGTAGCCTCTTGACATTTATTCTGAGAGGAGTGAAGAGTTACACCTTTTCATTAATTTAGTACTTTTATGTATTTATCATTAGAACCAATGAGAAATTTATTATCCTTCCAGTGGCACTTTGATCACAGAAAAATGACCTAGGATGTAAAAGGTTGCTTTTGCCATTTGTGGAAAAGTTAGAAATTGACCCTGGGAACTTGGAGAATGCAATAGAGAAATCCTGATTGATGGTATTGTGGTCCTTAATGAGGTGTGTATTAAATAATTCTACTGGCGGAACTGTAGTTAAGTTTTCGAAAGTATTCCCGCAACATGTTGACTGCTGAATTAAAGTCATCAGCTGTCCTTTCATGCAGGATTGTTGTTCATGAAAAATCATTTTCCCTGTCTCCTTTCTCATGTTTTGTAGACGAGTTTTGTCTATCTTTTAAATTTTATTAGAGATGACCTAATTTTTACTAACTGCTGTGCTTTCAAAGTTTCTTTTGCTCACAATGGCAGTGTTATTTACAGTTTTCTTTGGTAATTGTAATAAGTGGTTTTAAACAAAGCTACATATTTAAAAGAATATCTTAGTGTCAGCCTGTTTGGTTTTTTTTTTAAGCTAAAATTGGCCTTATTTCAAGAAAAAAATTGAATGCTAGTACACAGGTTAGTTTGTTATCTATCACTCTTTATATTATTTGGTTATTGGCCTGCTAAAACAGTGTCAATTTTTAAAAACTCGTTAAACATTTTCTTCATAGCACTTAGCAAAAACTTGGAGCCACTGATTCATACTTCAATTTTCTAGGGCCTGAGAGTAACGATGCATTCTTGCCAACTCATCTGAATTCTGTTTTAATTGTTGTGTTTAAAATGTACTCCGTTTAGTTTTTCTCTTCAGGTACCGTAATAGTTCTCCCCTAAATCCCACGTTAGTCTGGGTTGAAATTCATCAACTTAAAGTCTTAGGTATGCTGCTACATGAGAAGATGAGTGCTTTTTCTTTTTTCTTTTTTCTTTTTCTCCATGTATTATGTACCCCTGAAAAGAGTGTAACACCCAAAGCAGCTTACTTCATTTTCAAAGGAGAAACTGAAGAGGTTTTAAGTAAAAATGTGAAAAGAAGCTAGTGCCTATGTGGCTTTTTAAAAAGACTTTTTTTTAAAACATTCCATTGTAGATTCCAGATCCTCTTTAATCTTACCACCAACAGGAACTGCCTGCAGGGCCATGTGATCATCTTGGCAGTCAGGCCTTTTAGTGATTTCATTTCTGTGGTTTTCCTCAAGCTCTTTATGTGCATTGATTAATATTTTCCTTGCAGTTATCGCTGTGATGATTTTGTGGTTAATGACACCAAGCTGGGGCTGGTACAGAAAGTCAGAGAACACTTACAGAACTTGGAAAAGTAAGTACTACGTCTTGGGAAAGGGAGGGAGATGCAGTGGCATTGAAGAGGCATTTAGAGTTTTTGAATGGGGTCTTGGTTGTTGGTTTCTATAACTTCATCATGTTTTAATGTGATCATAAAGTTCATAACTAAGCCTTGGGTGTAAATGTCTGAAACATTGCCTATATTTCATTTACTATCTTTTTATCTATCATAAACTATATCCAAAAGCTCACATGCCTTTTTAGAAAAGTTATTACCAATTCAAACTATTTGCAAGGGGTGTTTTGGAGGTACAAAGAAAGGACAGGAAATGATATAAAAGCATTACAGAGTTACCTGTATTTGGTATTAGATAATTTCTGGCAAGTGTAGTATGAGATCTGTTTAGACTAAGATATGCATTATTTTAAGAAAAATGAAGAGAAGCCAGGCGTGGTGGCACACGCTTTAATCCCAGCACTCGGGAGGCTGAGGTAGGAGGAGCGTTGTGAGTTCAAGGCCGGCCTGAGCTACACAGTGTGACCCTGCCTCAAAAAACCAGGGCTGGGAGTTTGGCTCAGCGGCTGACGCGCCTGTCAGGCAGGTGCAAGGTTGGGAGTTCGATCGCCAGTGCCACAAAAAAAAAAAAAAGAAAGAAAAATGAGATTTAAATATCTGTTCTATACTTTGTATCTATGTGAATAGGACAGGATCCCCTACTTTTTTTTTCCTTTTTTGTTAGAGGCAATACAATACAAAGAGCCGTGAATGCTTTGAGATCAGAAAGAAATTGAATTTATGTGAATAGATATTCCTTGGTGCCACATAGCTTAATTCAGATAAAACTCACTGGACCTGAAATTGAAGTGATAGATAGAAACCCAGATAGCAATGCCTTTGAAGCACCAGTGGATAGAATCACAGGCCCGGAATGACCGCTGACTCAAGTGAAATTTCTGTAAATCTCCCCAGATCATCAGGTGCCATCTAATTTATTTTGGCAGTTGTTGTATCGAAGATACTGGGAAAACATGTCCAAAGCAGGGGTGCTTGGCAAACTTCAAGGCAGTAGACACTCCAGAATATATACTGAGAGGAAATACGTACCTTTGAGTCAACACTGTACAGTATTTGTTAACTGAAAGCCTGATGCGTGCTCTCACTTTCAATAGATTATAAAGCCGACAAGGGAAGAATCTAGGTGAAAACACTTTAGGTACTTTTGACTTGTCAGCTTTTGGCTCTTTTTCAAGGTGCTTTTTCCTCTCCTTTTAATTTGAACTGAGCACCATTAACCCATGTAGGATTAGAGACACATGTACAGATACACAGAACCAAACTATTTAATATTATGTGGAATTGCTTACAATAAACTGCAGTAGGAGATTCCTGCAATAAATTGCATACTATCACTCTTTGGTGTGGTGATGTTGTTTATTGTAGAAGTGGATAGCTACTAGAATATTTCTTTACCACTAATAGTATTCTTTGACAAAAGAGCCATCTCAGTTTGAAGTAAATTAATCAGAACTAAGTCAAAAGAAAAAGAGGGTTTCCCAGAACATACCTGTTTTTAAATAGTTATGAAATGCTTCATTTCCATTGACTACTCCTTCAGATACAAGGTATCACATATGACACATTTCTACTTGGCCTCACTGAAAAATCTACCTTGAGGACCATTTCCTGTGTTGAGAATATCACCTAAATTTATTTTTATGTTTTGCACACATAGGCTGGAATATAAAAACTGATTAATTTGTGCTCATCTGGGCAGCACTGTCTGGTAGACCTGCCTGGAGTGATGGCTGCGTGCTATGCTTTGCGCTGTCATGTGGTAACACTGCCATGAGGCCTTAAAAAGCCGTTAATGCCACTGAGAAACTGAATTTTTGACCTTTTGTTAAGTTTAAATTTGAATAACCACAGTTGCTGAGTAACGAGCGTATTACTGTGTGTTTAGAGGATGCTGTCATTTCGAGAATCCCTTGAGAAATGTAATAATTTCCATAGGATAAAGCTAAAAATAATTAGGTATTGTCACTAACTAAATCCTACATGAAGCATGATCACAAAATACAGTTAATGCTTACATTTCTTTTTGGTAAATTATAAATGTTTATCATACCAAAGACACATTGCCATTAACCCCTCTCAGAATATTCCCCCTCATCTCAAACACACTTACCCCTTCATTCTCATCACTTTCAGAAGCAGTTCTGGAAGTCCTCCTTTGTGAGTGTCTGTAGTTGTGTTCATGTGGCTGCTGCAGTGTCCTGAATTGATTCACAACATCTGTTGTTGAGTCACAAGTCAGACAGTGCCCAGTCAGGTAGATAAAGTGGGTGAAGATGAGGATACACTGTCATGTTTTCATGAGCCTGCCTTTTGGTAGAGTGGCACTAGGTAGCAGCATTCACCGTATTTTTAATCAAACCTCAAAGACACAAAAGAGGACTTCCAGAACTGCTTCAGCAGCTGGCAAGAAAGATGGGAGAAGTGTGTTCAGAGTGAAGGGAATTGAGCCAGGGGTGGTGTACATTCCTATGACCTGAGCACTGGGGAGGCTGAAGGAGAATTGCCACAAGTTTGAGGCCAGCCTGAACTACATATGTAGGAGGACAGTCTCAAATAACCAAAAAAATAAAGTCTGGGAGATTAATGGCCATGTCTTTTTCCTAATCATTTTAAAAATTTTAAACGCACTGTATTTTTTAAATCAGTATTTGTATTATTACTCAGTTTCTGCACTCACACAAGTCGTTCAGGAATAATTTAGCACTGTAATATATGGAAATGTTATCTTCAGTTTATTATAGCCACTGACACTGTCGGAGAGGTGTACAAGGGTTTGAAGAATATCTTTGAGATTTGAAGCAACTGAGTGTCGTTAGAACTGATGTTCCAAAGACACTATGGTTGTTTTGGACATTCTGAAAAGAAAAACAATGATCTATTTATTTTGGATTAGCTTGGTACTTTTAGAAGGTAGAAAAGAATTGGCAGACTAACAAGTTTATGTTGTTTAGCCATAGTGTTTGCTTCCTTCATCTGATACATAATAATTCTGACACATAATTTTAAAGTGACCTTTTGAAGAATATTATGAATTTTAAGCAGGACATCTTTTTAATGAAGAAAAATTTTGAATGATTTTAATTCAGAATTTCTAATCTGATTTTGATTTTAGAATATTCTTTGCCACATAGCTGAATCAAATAAATTTATATATACCTATAGTGCCATAATTTGTAATTCCTCACACACTCAGAGTACTTGTAAAGTGTTGAGTGAAATATGAAGCCTTTATCCAAAGTAAGAAACAGCACATTATTTAAGTCTCTTTAGATTGCAGAATAGTAGTACAGATGAGACTTTTCCTTTTGTTGTGGGGAATGGGTCTTCTCATTTGCGAAGCTTGCTTTAAATACCCAAATAGGTGGCCAGAGCAGAGGAGGGAAGGTGTGTCTCCCAGGCTGTGTCTGTCTGGCGTCCCTGCTGTGGGGTGGTGGGATTTCCAAGGAAACAGAAAGCCCCAGTTAGCTTCAAATACCCTAGGCCTGATGGGTCACTTGATGGCCTGACTGTACAGCCAGGCAGGGCTCCATGCCCAGATCAGTGATGGCGAACCTTCTAGAGCTTTCAGGGACACAAACAGCCTGCTGGGGCACGCGTGCCGCAAGTTCGCCATCACTGCCCTAGATGTTGTGGGCAACTGAAATTTACTCTTTAGCCTGCTGTGTAGTGTGGGTGTATTAATATCTTTTTGACTCTTTGTTTTAATAGCTCAGCATTCACAGCTGACAGGCATAGGAAGAGAAAACTTTTGGAAAACTCATCACTAAACAGCAAGTTATTAAAAGTAAATGTAAGTAAAATTTATTTAAACAAAAGAGTAGGGATCTAATCGCTGTATTGTTACAACTGTGACTTTTGATATCATTTATTATAAACCTTTATTAACCTGTGCCTTGGATTTGGAATATTTTACAAAATTTTTGTCCCTTGTACTGATGATTCTTGATGCAACCCCAGTGAGCACTCCTTCATTACTTCCTTCTGTCAGTTACTGCTGTGCTCCTCTGCCTTAGAAGCAGGTCCCGCCTCTTGCCACTCCCTTTCTGTGGGGTCTCAGAGATCCTTGCTTCCTTCTGTTAAAGGTTCCTGGTGCAAGTTGTATGGGTCTGAATCTTTGGTAAGTTTTACTTCTTAGGACTTTGTTAATGTAATTCCCCCATAGAAGAATATGCACCTTCACTCTGGTAGCCACCTGTTAAAATAGTACGTGGCATTAATAGATTAACAACATTTAAAGATTATTAGATCTTTTAAATGAACCAGTATTTTTGCCCTGCACCTACCCCTTTCTTGTTGTGCTAGCTGTGTTAGTCTCACGATTTTTTTTTTGGAAAAAATAGCTAATGTGCTCTTTTGGCCACCAGAATTATGGGCAGAGATGCTTTGGGTTAGATTGGTAGATTTGCCTTTCAGTATAGTATTCAGACATTGAGGTGCATTTGTAGAACTAATCAGAAAACCAAGACTCAGGCTGGGTATGGTGGTGCATGCCTGCAATCCCAGCACTCTGGGAGGTTGAATCAGGAGGACTGTGAGTTCCAGCCAAATCTGGGCACTTTACTGACTTAGTGAGACTGTTGCAAAAAAAAATTTTTTTTTAAATGGGCTGGGGATGTAACTCAGTGTGAAGGGCCCAGGTTCAGTTCCCAGTACAAAACAAAACAAAAATCAAGCTTCAGTCTTTAAGAGAAGTTCAGGTAGTGTCTTAGTTACTTTTCTCCTTGCTGAGGCAGAATAGCTGACACCCACAAGTTAAAGGAGGAAAGGTTTATTTAGCTCACAGTTTGTAGAAGTTCCAGTCGATAGTCAGCTAGCTCTGAGGTAGGCTGGCAGGGCGGTGGTGCATTGCAGAGGAGAAAGAGTCCATTGCAGCGTAGGCAGGCAGCAGAATCAGCAGCAGCCCTCTTTCTGTCTCTTACATTCCACCCAGTCACACCCAGGGTGGGGTACCCTTACTCCCCAGCATCACAGATCCAGCCGCCTCAGAAAATCCCACCTGTGACCCTGCATGAGGCTGGGGGGTGGGGGCTGTAAATACAGGACATAACAGGTAGGTTTTCTGGTGGGGTTTTTTTTGTTTGTTTGTTTTTTAATTGAAGCAGAGTCTATGTAGTTCAGGCTGGCCTCAAATTCACAGTGATCCTCTTGCCTCAGGAGTGCTGAAATTACAGGTATGCACTACCACACCTGGCCCTGCAAGTCGTTTTCTAAGGTTCAGATCCCATTGCTGGGAAAATATATATTGGTCATCCACACAAGGCTTAGAGTTAAAAGTTTGGGGACAAAAATACTGGGGCCTTCTGTATAATTTTTCAATTTCTATTATTTGAATAGAGTCTTATCAAGACATTATCTTAAAACTTCATTCCTCCTGATTCAGTTGGGTACTGCATGATACTCGTTAACACTTATTTCCTCATAATCTTTCAACTAAAACACTTTCATTTAGAACAATTCCAGGCTGAGAAACTCTTTTCCAAGAAGTATCCATACACTTACAAAGAGACTACCATAGAAAGAGTTTGTTTGACATACCACTGAACAAAAGAAGATGATGCACACCTGTAATCCCAGCAGTCTGAGAGACTGCGGGAGGATCACAAATGCCCCCACAACCTGGGCAAGAGGGCAGCCTGTCTCAAAATGAAAAAATAGAGGGCATGCAGCTCAGTGCAAAGGCCCCAGACTCAATCCCTAGTACTAAAAACAAAACAAAACAAAAACAAAGAAAAACACTTCTAGGAGATCTTGGTCCTACAGTTTCAAATAGAGACCTTTGCTTAGTTTCGGTGTTTGAAATAGGCAGCCTTCTATTACTGATGGTCACTCATTCCATTTTACAGGGAAGCACCACTGCCATTTGTGCTACAGGTCTTCGGAATTTGGGCAATACATGTTTCATGAATGCCATCCTTCAGTCACTCAGGTAACACCAGAATCAGAGCTCGAGTGTCTGGCAGTAAAGGCTCAGGGCAGAGGCTCTGGCCTCTGGCTTCAGATCCAATATCTGCCACTAAGTGCAGTCCTACAGCTTGGGGCAAGTTACCCCAACTCCTTGTGCCTTAGTTTCCTCATCAGTAAAACTGGGAATAATCATTCCTAACTCAGGATAGGAGGCAAGATTAAGTAATATAATTGGTGTAAAGTGCTCAGAGCAGTGCTTGGTGGTCCGTCAGCTGTTATTTCTTTCTCAATTGCTTATTGAAATAGGGTAGAAAGGAGTTCCGTAGACTTGTACTATAAAAGGCAGAATAGTAAGTATTTTAGCTTATGTAGGTTTTTTCCCCCCTCTACCTTTTCATTTTTAAAGACAGACCTTTCACAATGTAAAATTCACTGTAAAGGTGTCAAAGTTCCGTGGCCAGGGGCTGGATCTGATCTGTGGTGGGAGTTTGCAGCCCCTGGGAGACAGCCATCCTGGTCAGGAGAGCGTATTTCAGTCAGGTCAAGATCACGTTTATGAGATGTTCAAAATATAAGACAAACAGTACAAATTAAGTAGCCAATAAGGCAGACCTCAGTGGAAGAAATTACATTGAAAGTCATTTGGTTTTAGATTTCAGTGAGGCCAAAGGTCAGGGTAGAGTATTGTATTGCTTTTAAGGAGCAGAGCTATAGTGATGTCTCCTTAAAGGTACTGCTTCTCGTTTACCCATTCTTGCTCAAAGAAAAAATATTGTTGCCATTAAAATCTCCTTATAACTGTGTAGAATATCTAAATGAAATGGATGGCTTCATTTTTTTTATTTGAGTAAATTATTGAATATACAGTGGTGCTTCGGTTCACATACTTAATTCTTTCAACAGTTCTAGAAAAGATGGCCACGGTTGTGTTGGCCACCCAATGCAGAGTGCATCCCCAAAAACAAAACTCTGACAAATGCTTCTGTTTGAGAACCAAACTGCTTACAAAACAAAGGCACTGCTGTGTAGAATCAAGCACCCTGAAAAGAGCTATGGTGACAGCCTATAGGTAGGGGGAGACTGAAGGGTTTTTTTTTTTTTTTTTTTTGAGGAGAGATTTTAAGTTCTCTGTTTGTTCATTTTTACAAAGTGGTCTGTTTTTCAGAGTGAACTAAGAGCCATAGTGTGGAAGAAATTCAGTGCAGGAAACTAAATGCAGTGTAATTTAAATGAGACAGTTGGAAGAGGGTCCTTAAAACCCATATGTAATTTGCCTAGACCTTTGTTTACAGCCCTATTAAACTTTTTTCTTTCTTTTTTTTAAACAATTTTCTTCCCTCTAAAATAGTAACATTGAGCAGTTTTGCTGTTATTTCAAAGAGCTGCCTGCAGTGGAGTTAAGGAATGGGAAAACGGCGGGAAGGAGAACGTACCACACCAGGAGCCAAGGGGACAGCAACGTGTGAGTGGTCAGTGTGTGCTTTCCAGCTGGAGCCGCAGAGCAAGTGACTCTCACTGGGGATTTGTATTGGGCCGTTTGAGTTGAAGCATCTACCTGGTCTTCGTAATGCTTGTTGGAACCCTTTTATTTCTGTTGAGCAGAGCAGCGAGGATAGATTTAGCACTTGCACGTGGAGTCTGCAGACTTGCACTTTCTAAATCAGCATGTCCACCTGCGGCAGAGTTCCAGGTGCAGGTGGGGAGGAGTGTCATCATTTCACGTGAAGCTCGAGGTCTCATAGTGTCAGGTGGACCTGTCTTGGCTAATGGAATTAATTTGTAGTCAGACAGTTAATTTCAGGGTAATACAGTCAAGTTTTAGTTGATATGGAAAAGGGAAAAAACAGATAAATAATGATTAAGGACCAGCCATATATTCAGATTCATTGCAGCAGCCTTGCCCTGTGTAGGGTTCAGAAGATCTGCTGTATCATCGTGACTTTGGATGCACATTTTTGTCACCTTTACTGAAACAGAGCTGTGATTTATAACCTGTCTGTATTTAGCATCAGCTCCGCCTGCCACCCCCACATACCCTCAGTCCTGCTCATCCTGAGCGCGGTTTTCTAGACCAGCGCTGCCTTTCCTCAGTGGCTGAGTGAGAGTAGGATGGCACTTGTCGGAATGGGGCCCAGGATGTGTGGATTGGAGAGCCAGGCACGGCACAGGCACGGATGCCCCCACGGGAGTGGCGCGGGTAGGGCAGCAGTGTGCAGGATGCGCTGGACCAGCCTGCATTCAGCTGGAATGGGGGAGACAGCAGCGGCATGAGGAACGCGAAGTGTGTGTGCGCCAAGGTGAAGGGCAGAGTTAGTGTGCAGTGCCTGGGTGTCAGTCGGGGCTGTCACAGGCTGCGGTCATCGCCGTTGGCCCATTCAGACAGAACAGGAATCTGATGAAGGGCTGTTGTGAGCCAGCCACTGCTGGGGGTGGGGTGGGGGGTAAAAAGTGAGGTCCGCCATCTGGGAAGCTACCCTCCCCACTACAGCCCCCCATAGACAGTCCTGTCAGACACCCCTGCCTCGGTGCATAGCACTTCTGGACCTGGGGCCAGTGACTGCTGCTGTGCCTGCTGCTGCTGGACCTGTAGAGGGTGGTCATTGCCGTGCTCCCCGCCAGAGAGATGGGGTACTATCCGTAAACCCTGCTTCAAGTGGGCGGAGTCCGGGCTGCAAGGGAGGCTGAATCAGCAGCCGTTTCAACTTGTGGGGTGGAAGGCAGGCTCTGAGTCTCCCACCAAGACTCGGCAGGTGGGGAGTTCCCCAAATGTGGGTGATGACTAGATTACAGGGGTTAGAAAGAACCGAGGTTCTCTGAAGTATCTGCCAATCAAGTACCCATGGCTAGGTGAGTAAATCAAGAGATACAGAAATTGAAGTTGAGCCTGTCAGCTTAGCTACTTGCATAGAAAACCGAAATTAATGGTGACTTAAACATCTGTGATTTATTTTCTCACGCAAACGTGGGAGATTGTCCAGGACTGTTGTGCCAAGTCATAAGGCTCCTGGCTTCTGTTCCCCATGCCCTAAAGTGGGCTCTCCTCACAGGCTCAGATAGTGGCCCAGCACCTCCATCACACCCTCACTCCGCCTTGGGGGATAAAGGAAGGGGTTAAGAAGAACGCCTCTTTTTCTTTAAGGAAATTTCCCAGGAGTTGGGAAACTCGACAGTTTTTATCTGGGAGTTCATGTGCTCGACCAAAAAAGGGGGTTCTGTTGTTAGGAGAGAAGTGCAGAGTGGATGTTGGGGACAGCAGGAAGAGTCCCTAGAGTAGCAGGCCCGGGAGCAGTCTGAAGAGAGACACCCTCCACGAGGAGATTCTCGTAGGAAGTGGGGAGGCGGGAACTGAAGTCATGAGCGAATCAGATCTTCAACGTGGGTTTGGGAATGGGCAATGCAGAGTTGAGCCCTAGCGCTCGCGGCCACGCAGACTTGGAGACTGGAAGTGCTCCTGGCGAGGGGCCGGGGTGGGGACCTCAGCAGCCGGGACGGTCCTGCTGCCGGTGTTCAGATTGACATGCTAACGGAATGTGGTTTGGAAGTCATCCACTGCTTTATTGTTTCTGGTTTTTTTTAATTCAAAGTGTACAAATATGGCAGTAATTTGGCACACTAAGATTAAAACCATGTGGTTAAAAAACGATTTTTGTCAGCAACTCCTGCTATGTTCATGGGCTTCTGAGACACACTTACTTAGCTGTCAGAATCAGTGTAGGAGTCAGCTGCCCTCTCAGTTTTATTTATCATGTGTCTTAGACAACAGCAGATTATGCACTGAATAGTGCCCTCCCACTCCACTAACGCTAACGGTATCTTGCCTTCCTCTTTTTCAGGTCCTTGGTAGAGGAGTTTAGAAAGACACTGTGTGCTTTATGGCAAGGCAGTCAGACCGCCTTTAGTCCTGAGTCCTTGTTTTACGTTGTTTGGAAGATTATGCCCAATTTTAGGTAAGTATTAAAGGATATTTAAAAACATTAATGTTAGTTTTTACACTGCCTCTGAAAAATTCTGATAAAGTGATGGTATCCTAAATACTCTAAATAATGGACATTTTAAAAGGAGAATACATAGAAATAAGGGACATTAGAAAGATCTTCAACAAAGAATATGTTTTGCTAAAAATAAGGTGCTTATATGGGCTAGGAAACTAGTGGACAAAATTTCCTTGATTCTTTCAAAATCTCAGAGTGTAATTGCCATCATACACTGACTTGTTATTCCAGCTACAGAAGTCCCGGTGGGCTCAGCAGTAACCCGCGGTATTACAGTCGCCGTTCTGGACCTCCCCCTGCTCGGCCGAGGCTGGTCATGTCGTTAGGCTGCTTCACATGGTAGCAGCCTCTGAGTGTGGTGGTGCATGGCTGTAATCCCAGCCCTCTGGGAGACTGAGGCAGGACCATTGCAAGGTCGCACAGCCTAGCAACTCGGCGAGGCCCCGTCATCCCTTCTGAGAACTCTTCATAGCTTTCTGTTACCTGGTATTTTTTTCTTCTCCCTTTGTGACCTCGCTCTGCCTGGGAGAGTTGGGGAGGTTTGGAGATCTTTTCTTTCCTTCCTTCCCCATTCTCCTATGTGTATTTCTGTTTGCCTATAGATAACTATGTATGGCTCCCTCTTTTTTCCTCTCCTTTTTTTGGTGGGGTTACTGCAGGTTGGGGACTAGAGAATTGAGTGTTTGTAGTTTAGATGGAGATTTTTAGTAGGCTGCCTCTTCATGAATAATTTTCAGCTTTGTACATCCAGTGCTAGTATTTAATATTCCTTCTGTTACTTACTTCAAGTGATTTCAACTTTGCCCTTCTGTTTTGCCAAAATAATCACTTCTGATTACAACAGCATCCACAGATGTGGTCTTATAACACTTCTGTGATAGTCTTTGCAGTCCCCCCCCCCCGCCATCTATTCTCTGTGCACACTGACAGTTTATTATCTGGGTGGTTGTGTAGCCAGGCAGGTGAGGTGGGGCGGGGAGAATGGGAGGTGGTGGGATGAGTAGTTGTAGAACCGAAGGGGGAGGTTTGAAGTAAGAGTAGTAGTGGATTAGAAGAAAAGGTCCGTGTGGGGTATGATTTTGGTTGAGTTGAAGGGTTAATGTTTAGAATTTTCAGAGGATATTTTGTGCTCAGATGTCCCCTCAAAGCGTTACAGGCGGAGCTTTTTCAGAGGTGGCTAGATCTAGAGTGTGTGACTCATTTATGGTGCAACCAGTGTACTGTGTCAGGCTTTGTCTCAGCAACAAGAAAAATAAGATGGGGTAAGGGAGAGATATGGGAGAAAGGGGCTTCACTTTGTGACTGGGGAAAGCTGTGTGGTTGCCAGAACTTGCTGGCTGGGAGGACAGTAAAGCTACATAAGATAAAGAGCCTAACGGTTAGGGCGGGGAGGATGGAAGAACAATCCTAGAGAAGACAGGCGTGACTGTGAGGGGGCTGAGCATGGGGAATGTAAGGAGTTGATGTGTCTGGGAAAAGAATAACATGTATGTTAATCCTGTCGTCGGGGTCTGAGGCGAAGTCACTAGGTAGGGAGCTGAGACGACGGAGAGAACCTAGACGTCTGTTAGGTCAGAGCCAGCGGAAGAACAAATACCCGAAAGGAACCCGATAAACACAGGGAAGAATGAAAGAACATGACACAAGCCCGCACTGCTAGATAAATGCAGAAACAGACCGATGTCCGAGGAACCTGTGCGATGCCCGGGGGGGACCCAGTGGCCGGTTCCTAGGAGACGCTGCCCATGTGGTTCCCAGGCTGCTGCTTCTCCGGGGCCTGAGTGCTCAGCCCCAGGGATGCCCCTGCTCCCTCTGGCCACACCGGAGCTGGCGTGGATCCAGCCTCTCCCTGCCAGGGTGCAGGAGTACAATCCAGCCCGAATTTTCGGGTCAGGAGCCCCCCTGTCCCGCTCTGTACCCCAGGGTGGGAGTGGGACCGACAGACAGCTCCACGGGCCAGAAACTGCCCACCGAGTCGGGATTACCCCAAGCCCTCGGCTCAGCTATAGCAGTGACAGGCTAATCCATGACAGGGGTATCCATCAGGGCTGGCTGGGAAATGACGGAACTGTGAGACTGTGTTCTGGGTCTGGGCTTGGCCCAGAGGAGAAGTGTGCGTTATGGTACCATGAGCATCTTAATGGCCGAGGCTTGACTGTGTATGAAATGCAACAGGAAGGGGTTGGGGAGTTAACTCAGTGGCACAGGCACCTGCCTGGCAAGTGCAACGTCATGAGTTTGAGCCCCAGTACTAGGGGAAAAAAAAAAAAAAAAGCAACAGGTACATCTCCTCTAATGGCAATAAGCAGCACTCCACAGTAATTTTATAAATCAGTTACTAAAACCCAGGGGATTGGGGACTTGGTAATGTCAGAGGAGAGAAAGAAGAAAAAAAGAAGTTTTAAAGTCCTCTGCTCTGTGGCAGGGGAAGGACAAACTAGGAAGGGGTGAAGCCACCTGTGGGGATCACTTTGGGGGGGCGGGGGCTGGGTGTCCACGCTGCCCCGGGACCCTCCTAACTCAGCTGTCTCTGTAGCTGTGTCCCCGCTGCTCTGCTCCCAGCAGGGGCCGAGGTGCTGACTGGCCACTGTTCCAGGCTGCTCTGGAAGCAGAGTCCCACGCTGTCCTTGCTGGTGCAGCTGCAGGTGGTTCTTTCTGTCCCCGAGCAGGTCTCCGTTCTTGGTGAGCAAAACCCTTGTTGGTTTCACTTTGCCTCCCAGCCGGCGGCCACCCAGCTGCTGTCAGCAGTGCGGCCGCCCCTCCGAGGTGCCGTGTCTGCCGCATCCCTTAGTGCTGTTCCTCCTCTGTCAGATCCCTTGTGGTTCCTGGGGAACCTGTGCTCTCCGGTTCCTCTCCCAGCAGTTGTTCCCAGACCCAGGTGCTGTCTTGGAGAAGCTGAGTTGCTGGTGCTCACTGCTCTGCTATTTTGGGGCTTTGCATTTTATTCTTACAGAGTAAGTGTTTCCATTTATTGAATGTCTACAATATGGTGAGCGTGCGGTATTTTTTATGTCTGATCCTCATTGAAAAAAAACAGGCCACAACAAAATTCCCCACAAGGTAGGGAGTGTTACCCCCATTTTGAAGAAGTCAAAACTGAGAAAGTGACAGCTTGTGTTCAGTCCTGTATACTTGCGAAGTGTTATGACCCAAACTGGAACCCAAGTGCGTCTGGGCTTGGCTAATATTGGTTATTGTCAGCAGTGATTTGCTCAGGGGCCTCGAGTAAGACACACTGATTTTATCCCCTTCTCCCTACTCCCTAGGGTGACCTTGGTCTTTCGTTCTTGAAAGTGTACAAACATCATTCTGTTTTTATACAGTACAACCCCACTTTCCCTCTTAAACCTTCCGCATCTTAATCTGCCCTCTTTGGTAGCTGTGAACCACCTGTGGGCCTGCCACGTAGGTAGAGATTCTCAGGGAGCGCCTGCTTGGAAGCCCAGTGAGTCTGGAATTATGTTTCTATGTTTACTTATAATCCCATTCTTTTGAAGAAGCCCATTTTCCTTGACTAACACACGACCATCTAAAGAACATGATCCCCTCAAATGTGAGGACTCTGAAATACAAACATGCATCTGTTAGCAGGAATAACTTTATTAAATGGATGTAGGGTAAAAGTGTATTCTAAATGTTATCAGCTTCAGATACAGAAATCAAGGCTACTGTTTTTTTCCCCTGTCAACTCAAAATTCAGCTACATAGCAGAGAAAATTTCCCTTAAACTTTCATCTTCTCCAGCATAGATACCTGCTTACCACATTTCTGCCTTCCTAGTGTGTCAGCTTTTCCTGTCATTTTATTTTCTATAAAAATTCCTTAATGTTTAATAGGCAAAATAGACAGGCTAAAATAAAGGCTAAAAAATGTGCAGTGACTATTTTCTCTTACTTTGTTCCCTAGCAGTTTTCTAGAAGCAATCATGGACACCAGATTTTTGTATATCTTTGTGACAGTCTGTGACCATGACTCGTAGTATACAGCTTCCTTGGTCTGTTTTATACTTGTATCATAAGTGACCTAACAGTTCCAGAGTGGTCAGCTTTTTGTTGCTGTGGCCAACTTAAAGGACAAAGTGGTCTATTTGACTCATGGTTTTAGAGGTTTCAGTCCATTGCCTGTTGGTTCCTGGGAAGAAACATCACAGTAAAAGGCCTGGTGGAGCAGAGCAGGGCAAGAGTGACAGTGCGAGACGTCCCCTCCCACGGGCCCCTCCGCCTGACCACCACCTCCCGCTGTGCTGCAGCACGTTCAGCCCAGCCGCAGACAGACGGACAGACATAAGAGGATCAGTCCTCTGATGCTTAGGCCCAGGATCCAGCTGCTCCCTGGAAACCTCCTGATCCAGTCACCCTGGCGGTGAAGATGAACCCACATGGTCGCTGCCAGTGGTTGTACAGGTTATTTTTAATCTTTTCTCCTTCAAGCAGGGCTGCAGTGAATAATCCTCTGTCAGCTCTCAGACGACTTGCTAGGTCAAAGAGTGTGTTCTGTGATTTGGGTAGTCTTGGGCTAGCCTGTGATTCCTTGTTTTCCTTTCACATTGATTTTGCCGTGTTGAATTGGTCATATTTGTGTGTCATCTGCTTCTGCCTATGGTATCTGCCTTGAGGTCCCTGTCTCTTTATGATCCAGTGTAACACAAACACTCCAGGAAAATCTCTTGATAATTCAAATCAGGTCCAGGCGGTATTTGCTTGCTTTTTGTATCATCTGCATGCTATTTCTAATTGCATATACAACGTGGCTTATTTGCTTTGGCTTCCCAAAACAACTTGAGGTTTTTTTCTTTTTAAATTAGTTGTTACAGTTAATGTTTAAAAGTAACAGGAAAATAAATCGTTCTGAAACATTCTTTAGCTGTTCTTCTTGGCTGCAGAAAATATAAAAGATCTTTGTAGGCAATAGATCTTTGCATTTAATACTTCAATAATGTGTTGCAGTATTTGTAAATAGACAAGGGCTCTGAGAATATTGTTTATATGTTACATTTAAATGTTAGTTCTTCCAAGAAATGTGTGATTGGATGTTCTTTGTTGTCATTTTCACTTTCTGGTGTTCTTAAGGCGACTCAGCCATGCTTTGTTCCAGATATTGGAAAGGAATAACTCAGTGTATTTTGGTTTTGAAGATACTGCTCAAAGCAGTAATTTAGATTTCTTTTATGAATATTAAAGATATTTTAAATATGAAAATTACCTAAAATTCCAACATGTGCAAGATATTTTTGAGAGTTTTTTCTAGAATGTTAAAGTTAGATGCTATAGACGCATATGCTACTTCTTCATTGTGACATTTTCATGATTGGGCCACGTATCAACAATCTTAAGGATATCAGTTATGGCTCCTTTTTTTTTGGAACCGGGAATCAAACTTATGACCTCGCATTTGCCAGGCAGGTGCTGTGCCACTGAGCTGTATCCCCGCCCGGCATGCACTGCTACTTTGCTATCTTTGCCGTTCTACGGATTATGTCTTGGCGCTGCTAGAACACAAATAGCCCATAATGCACAGGTGTGTATCACTCAGGCACGTGTGGCACCATGCAGGCATCCGTGCCTGTGCGTCCTGTGGTGTGTGTTTCACTGCCGGAAGTGCTTGCTTTTCACAGCTGAGCATGTGCGTCAAGGCACCTTTCCTTTGATGATTCTTTACTTGAACATTCTTGTCTTTCGGATTTGGGTACATTTAAGGTAGCTGTCTTCATTGTGCCGTAGTTTCTGTGAGGAGACAGCTGCCTTCTCCTGTGCACCGTGCCTCGGGCCGCCCATCCAGAAAGGTGCTTCAGGACCTTTTGTTCAGTGTTCCGCCTCTGCGGGCTCGCCAGTGACGACGTCTCACATCGTCTCAGAATAGCTCTCGGGTTGCGCTTTCTGGAAGGGAAGGGGTAATCTTGGCCCAAGTCAAGCCAAGTGAAGATAAGGAACTGCTTCACAATTGGAGCCCTGCTACTGCGCTGTCTGTTCTTTTCTCCTGTGTCTGGTGTGTCACAGAGATAAGAGTTCTTCACAAATCCTTTGCTCATTAGTTTGCAAGTGACTCTTGGTGTGACACCGCTGAAAAATGTACACAAAATGTACACAGTGCACTCGAGTGTGAAGAGGGTTTCCTTTGACATGAGCATAAAATGAGGAAGGTAAGTGGAGTGCAAAGGGAATTCTGAAGCCTGGCTTTTGTGTAATTGAGAAAGATAACTGAAGTTCGTTCAGTGTAACATGTTAAATACTGTGTATTAAGGCTTTCAGAGAAGCCAAAGGAATACTAAAATTTTTAAAAATTTAATTACAGGAAACACACATATTTTATAAAGTTTTCCCAGTTCTAGAATAAAAAATAAAGCCAGTTAGGATCTTTATTTAAAAGAGGGGTGTGTAAATTGCCTTTAGTCAGAATCAGAAAAATTCCAAGTCTCATTAGAAGAATCGGAGTCTGTTTTCCGATAAATTCCACAACTTAAAACTCATAATGTACACCATTATAGTGCAGCTGCTGTTCTCTTGTCCCATATAGGTTAAAGAAAATATCTTATTGGTCTTAGAAACTTGATACAAGAAAAGAGAATCATGGTATGGTTGAAAAATTCATTAATGTACATCAGGCAGAATTTTTTTTTTTTTTTTTTTTTTTTTTGGAGACAGGGTCTCACTATGTAGTTCAGATTGGCCCTGAACTCACTATGTAGCCTTGGCTGGCCTCAAACTCAGTGATCCTCTTGCCTCAGCCTCCCAAGTGCTGGGATTACAGGTTTGCACCACCACTCCTGGCCAGATTGGTTTTTTTAAAGGACATGAGTATTTGTTCACCCAATTAAAATACAAACTGTGTAAGTACAAAGCATTGCCTTTTGTGGTACAGTTTAGGAAAGTGATGGTTTAGATATTAGGTTAAGAAGAGAATGAAATTTTTTTTTTTTTTTTTTTTTTTTTGTGGCACTGAGGATTGAACTCATAACCTCGCGCCTGCCAGACAAGCGCTTAAGCCATTGAGCCAAACTCCCAGCCCTAGTTTTTTGAGGCAGTGTCGCACTATGTAGCTCAGGCCGGCCTTGCGCTCAGGTTGTAGCCCAGGCCGGCCTCAAACTCACAATGTTCCTCCTACCTCAGCCTCCCGAGTGCTGGGATTAAAGGCGTACGCCACCACGCCCGACTAAGAGAATGAAATTGTATATGAGAGAATTTTAGGTACTACCAATCATGAAAGCAAGTAGATATAGTGTTGAAAATATTTAAAGCACTTTCTTTGGGTATAACTTTTAACTACCAACTTTGAATGCTTTTGACTGTGAATTTTGACATATTTATTCAACTGAGCCTTATGAGAGATACACCAACATACCTTTATACTAACTTGTTAAATACAATAGTTTGACTTCCGATTATAAATTCCATTGATTAGTGAGATGGTTTTCATACATTTCAGAAAAGGGGAAAATACACATATTAAAGGAAACCAGTGGAGTTTTTTTCGAGGATCCATTGCCTGGATTGGAAGAGTGATGGTAATACTGACTCTTAAAAACACACCAGATAAACTTAGATTTAGAAGATCCATTAACAAGAAACTTCCACGATAACAAAAAGTAGACAAGAGTCTTTCCTGTTACAATTTTATAGACATATTACATATGTTTATCGTAATCTTGATTTATTTTATCTGAATCTCCCAGATCTTCCAGCTAGCTGTCAGTTTTGTTTTCTGTGTGCATTCTAATCTGTGTTAGTGCAAGTACTAATACAATACATTGTTTTAAATATGCATACTCTTGGAGATATAGTGAAAATGTATATGAGTTAATGCTGTTTTTTGGTGGGTTTGTTGTTGTTGTTTTGAGACAGGGTCTCCCTATGTAGCCTAGGCTGGCCCCAAACTTTTGATGATCCTTCTTGTCTCAGCCTCCCAAGTGCTGGGATTACAGGCCTGTACCACCACAGCTGGCGAGTCAAGGCAGTTTTTCATTTAAAGGCTGTCTGATGCATATATATTCAACATTTAAGACTCCTTAAAGCTTCTCTTCTTTTCTGTCAGCATTTAATAATTAGTATCTTTCAGTCTGTGGAGTTCTAAATTTTATTTCCTATTTTGGAGTTTGTAGCTGGTTTTCTGCTGAGGGGTAGCGGGACGCTTCAGGGTGGGTCCGGGAGATGCAGGGTTAGGCCGTCACTCTGTGTTAGTACTCCGTCAGTGAGTCCCAGGCTGCCTCAGTCGGGGGAGGTCCATGCAGAATGTCATTACAAATTCAGTTCGCACTGTTCCCTGGGTTCCAGAATGACTTTCACCCAGCGTTCTTTCCTGGGGAGAGAGCCTGTGTGTTACGTGTGGAGCTGTGGGGCGAAGGCCGAGGCAGCGGCGCGTTGTCTCCATGCGGTGGCAGGGCAGATGGACCGTCCCGCTGACCCTCTCTGTTCGCTTCCAGGGGCTACCAGCAGCAGGACGCCCACGAGTTCATGCGCTACCTTCTGGACCACCTCCACCTGGAGCTCCAGGGCGGTTTCAACGGGGTTTCCCGATCCGCAATTCTGCAGGAGAATTCTTCCCTGGCTACAAGTAACAAATGCTGCATGTAAGATTCAGTTTTCCTTTTTGGAGATGATTCTGGAAAGGATGTTTGCCGAACCTTCTGTGCATGTGAGCTCTGTCATCAAGGGGAGGAGCGTGTGCCCCTTGCTTCTAGACCAGAAACATCTTGTATTTGCGTGCTGGTGTAGTTCTGATTGTTAAGTTTCTGGTATGGATAATTTAAAAACCTGCCAAAGTGGAAAATATTCTAATGGTTTAGCATTTAAAAGATTACCCTGCACATGTATTGAATAATATGCAGGAGAGCTGACTGATGGAAATGCAGGGCGGAGGCTGGAACCCAGGGCCTCCTGTGCTTCACCACCCAGCCACATCCCAAGTGGAGCTGCCTGTTCTACACTGAAGTAGCTCTGCGTGCTCACTGGAGCCGAAAGCATAAGATAAAGTGACTTTTCCTCGTTTCTTTTCTTTAATGAAATTGAGGAATTTGTAAGTTTTCAGAATTTTTTTCTTGTCTGTCCTATGAACAAACCTTTTGCATGGCTTACCCATGCATTAATAGTCCAAAACATAATTTGAGGTTAGAGCACTTATTTTGCTTGAGAAAGGCATAATTTTCTGATATTTTAGACTGAATTTTGGTCAAGTTACAGTTTTCTTCTGCTCAGATTTGTGAGAAATGTCCAGCGTTGACCTATACAGGAAGGGACTTTGTAAGACCAGCTTCACTGAGAGAAGGGGGAGAGCGGTACTTACAGGTCAGTGTGGTGCCGCCTGGCAGTCAGTGAAATCCGGCTCAGAAAGAGCAGAGCAGAGCTTCTGAGTGGCCGTGCAGATGTCCAGCTGTGCATGGCTGTCCTCCTTGGGGTGCTTGTCCCTCTAGGTTCAGTACCCGTGGTTCCAGCAGAGAATGGGAACAACTTTTGACTTGGGAAAATTGTTTTCCTATCAGCACTGAACTAAAACCAGTATGAAGTGGAAAATTCTATTTGCGTTTTAGCACAGTCCTCCATAAAGGCCATGGCGCCGGGCCCGCCCGGGACAGCCTGGGGCGCTGTGCCCTGTGCGTGACGCCCGCCACGCCATCGTGGGGGCCCAGTGTCTGAGGCTTGCATGGTTTCCGCATTCATCTATAAAGCCTTTCATGACATTTTAAAGAACAACAACTGTAAGCTCTGTTTTTCAGTTAGGAATAGACAGAAAAATATATCAATTATTAAAAATTTCAAGATTACTTTTATTTGCTTCAGTACACTGGAGGAGGCATTTCAGGATCTAAGGAGAGTATCTCCTGTGAAATGTCTGTCTTTACTGAGACACACACTCCCACCCTTCTGAAGGTGGTGAGTATGAAAGTGGTGAATGTGATCTTTTTAATATACAGACAGTTGTTAGCCTCGGTGTCAGAGGTCTCTGCAGTACACAAACCTAAGCAGTCAAAATTTAAACGCTCTTCAGTGCAGTTACAGTGGGACAGCAATTTTGAAATTATCGATGAGCCTTGTTTTAAGAATGTAGTATATCTAAATTTCATGCCATACATGTCAGACAGCCACAACCTGGTTTCCTCTGAGAAGTGATTAGAAAGGGAGCCCTCCATTGCTTTTTGAAGCAGCTCCCATTTTAGTGAAATGCACCTTTGTGAACCTCAGCTTGGAAGGGGCAGTTGTAGCCCTCTGGTTTCAGTAGTTTCTGGTGCATTCTTTATGGTACAGGAATAAAGCCAGCACTGGAAATGGCCACTGTTTCCTACTTTTCCCACGTGGCTTGTTCCTTTAATTTACTAAACTCAGTGTATCTTCCAAACAACAGTTCTAGAGATAAAAGCGTCTCCTCCTTTTTGCCGAGAAGGAATGGGGTTTCTCGGATGGAACGCCCTGGGTTTGTCCCCTCCGCCTCCTCACCGCAGCCATTCCCTTTGCGCACCCTTTTCCTGGCTCTCAGGCCCGCCCACCCACCGGTGCTGTCTGGGCTCAACGAAGGGGAGGAGGGGAGTGTGCTTGTGACTTTGAGCCATGCTCCTTCCTTAACCTTCGCGCCTCAGCATCCTAGTGTGCAAATGGGGGTACCGTCTAGAGCTGTGTAAGAATGGAGTCAGTAAATGGTGAGCACACAGATCGGAGACCCGTCCAGGGGCCCTCTGCCCTCGCTGGTGCCCCGCGGTGTGCTGCGTCCAAGAGTGAGGTGCAGGAGTGAGATGAATCCTTGGGGGAAGAAATCAAAGCAAGCAGCAGCTGTGAGCCTCTGCAGCTCACTCCGTCTTCACACCAGGCCTCTGGCGCTCTTCCCATCCTTCTCAAGGAGGTGTATTTTTTAGGTACACGAGAAAATTATTTCAGATATTGTTTTAGGTGAGTTTTGAAAAGGCTTGTCCACAGTAACATCCAAGACTTCTCCAGAATTACTAAGTGTGTATTTTACTAAGTGTGTATTCAGTTTCATGATTGCCTCACATTCAAAGTTGCAAGAATTCCTGTACCACGAAGGCCTTAGAATGATTCAAATACAGAAGTTCTTTTTTTTTTCTAAGGAGTGTATCAGGTGGGGGTCATCTGGACCTACATAGTCGTGTGCATGACTGTATGTTGTAATACAAGTGGCCGGCTCCGTTACTTCTGGGTAAACTGGTGGGACCAGCAGACAGGCTGGGGGGACCAGTGGCCTAAACCTTTGTCTACATAGCTCTGACTTTCTTTATAACTTAAAAATATAAACGATATATCTGTTACCCAAAAGGAGCACTGATAAAGGTTTTTACAGATACTTCAGGCTTTTAAATGTCAAAGTGACTTTTATCGAGCTGTTTCCCGTGTGGTGGTTTCTTTAGAAATGGAGCATCAACTGTCGTCACAGCTATATTCGGAGGCATCCTCCAGAACGAGGTCAACTGCCTCATATGTGGGACGGAGTCCAGGAAGTTCGATCCGTTCTTAGGTAAGGTGCGCTTGGCATGTGGATTCTCACTAAGTAATGATTTTAATGTTTCCCTTGAAAATTAAACCAGTAAGAGGAAAATCACTCATTTAACAGCTATTTCCTTATCTCTTCTTCAGACCTTTCATTAGATATTCCAAGTCAGTTCAGAAGTAAGCGCTCTAAGAATCAAGAAAATGGTCCAGTTTGTTCATTACGAGGTAAAGATATTAATGCTTTAGAATTCATTTTTTCTCTTTAAAAAGGTGAATAGATTTATAAGTTCCATCAGTAAGAGCTTTGCGGTTCATATTTTTATCTTTAATTAATGTCTTGTAATTTAATAAGTCAGACTGGAATGTCTTTTTCCTAACCTCCAGAATTCCATTTAATAAGAATGTCTGCCACAAGATAAGAGGTGACGCGTAAGGTATTTCTCACCTTTTCCTTCTTTGTTGACATTGGGCTCAAAAGTTCGTAACAGAAATTTTTCTGAACAAACCCAACAGTATTGATTCTGTGCACGAATACCTCTGGTGTCTACAGAAAGCATACTCAGCCAAGTTTTATAAATTAGGAAGTCACGTATGTTCTTTTGTATGAATAAGAGTTTGAGAAATCAACCAATGATTAAGCCCAAGACCTGCTTTTAATTTCAAAACCATTAAAATTCACAGGTACTTTGGGGGATTTATACTGATTTTTTTTCCTTGATGAATAATCAAGGAAAAAAAACCTGATTTAAACCCATGGAGAGAGGAGCGGATTCAGGATGGCTGAGCAGAGGTGCCCAGCAGCAGGTCTGCTACTCAGAATCAGAACCAGGATGACAAAAAAACACAGTACCAAGTGCCTCTGAGAGTGATTCCCCAGTGATGGGAACCTAAACAGCAGGCGGCGTGAGAAAGGCCATCTCCTGAGAGGACAAAGCAAACTGCCCCGTCAGCCTGTCCCCAGGCGGGTGGTAGGGAGGGGCCTCACGCTGCCCAGCGAGAGAGAAGGGAAGCTGCCGGCCGCATCACCTGTACAGGACGAGGGATGGTCCCCTTCCCATCCCCGGCCCTGCTGGAACAGCAAGCCCAGCGTCACCCAGGCACGTCCCACCCACAGCCTGGGGACGGGACACCACAGCAGTGGATGCCAAACGCCGCAGCAGCACTTGTCTCGGGGGTCCCACCTCTGAAAGCAGCCGTAGCCCTGCCACACCTCGGGCCTGTGTCGATGGTTACTTGTGCCACAGACCCAGCACCAGCTGTGCTCGTGCCCTGGGAGCTAGAGATGGTCACACACTATCCTGTGGCTCCAGAACTGTTTATCTTCCGCATTCATCCTCAGGGCCCCAGGGAAGGTCTCCTTCACATCCCATGGCCTGGGGACTGGAGGCTGGCACCTGTGCTTTCCGGCGGCCGGGGGCAGTCCAACACCACCGAGACACGGCATTTGTTGTTGCAAGCCCCAGTGCCATTGGGGCTTGACCCTGTGTGTGGTGGACTGAAGGGCAGCGTGGTGCAGGGTGTGGAGGGCCCACCCGAGGATCGTTGCCAACAGCATGATGGGAGAAGTGGTGGGGAAGATGTGCGCTGTTGATTCTCCTGGAGAAGCTTGTTGCACCCGTTTTCCTGATGTGAACTCAGTTGTTCTCATTGGGGTCCTCGCTGTCACTGAGGATGGCTGCGGTTCTCTTCGGGGGAGCCCTGGTCCTTACCCTGAGCGTCGCTTCCTGGCTCCAGTGCAGATCCCTGGTACAGACTTGCGGGAGACATTGTCGTAGGATCCAGGCCCTCAGCTGGATTCTTTAGGTCTTAATGTGTGGACAGATCTCCCGCACTCTTCTGCATTTGACTTTTTGGGTGAATGTTAGGAAATAATCCTATAAATTATATGTCCTGTATTAAATGATCCCCTTACAAACCCTGACTGCAACCCTGTGGGACCCGAGGACGTGAACCACTGGAGTCCTGATATTGGGGTGCTGGGGGACACTGCTGACATCAGTCGAAGGTGAAGACACCACACACAGGCTACACTTGTGAGCCCTCCTATTACCAGAGAACCTACCCAGCACACTCTGTGTCCTAGCTATATGAAAAAAAAATTTTCCCTATAAAAGCTCCTTCATAAAATTGGAAAAAGCAACTGTTACACCAGATGTGCACGCATCAGCATAGGGACAGAGCAGGAAACATCCTTCTATAACAAAATACGGAATCTCCAGAAGTACATCCTTGTTTGAAGGATACTATGAAATGCTTGGGGAAAAAAATGATTCCTAATGAGGCTCAACAAGATGTATAAAAATACGGATACACAATACAAAGAAACAACTTCACCAAAGACAGAGAACCAGCCAGGAACCTTAGAACTGAAAAAAAAAAAAGTTGATTTAAAAAAATACAATTCCAGAACAAAGAAGAAGCAACAGAAGAGACAAGTTGTTAGTTGTTAACACGTCTTTGGAAATAGGTAAAAGACATGAAGACTGAGGGGACACTATCAAGCAAACAGGTATTGTATTATGGGAATTCCAGAAGGTGAAAACCAGAAAGGCATTGAAAACCTATGTCATGAAATAATAGCTGAAAAATTCCTAAGTCTTCAAGGAGATACAGACATACAGGTACAGGGAGCTTAAAGGACCCAAACTAGATTCAACTAAAAACAATCTTCACCAAGGTGTATGATTACAGTCAAAATGTCAGAAGTATAAAACAAATCTAAAAAAAAAGCAAGAGAAAAGTGTCAAGTCTCCTGTAAGGGAATGCCCTTTAGATTTCAGCAGATTTCTCAGCTTAAACCCCACACAGCAGGAGAGACTGCAGTGATACATTCAGAAGTCCGCAAGGTGGGGGTGGGGAGGGGGAACAACCAAGAGTACTGTGCTGTGCCCAGGTGAGCTGTTCTTCATAAATCAGGGAGAAGTAGAGTCTCTCCTAGATAAGCAAAAAGTGAGGGAGTTCATCACTGCCAGACCGGCTCTCCAGGAAAAATCCTGTACCACAAACAAAAAGGTGGTAATCACACCACCACCATGAAAACACGCAAGTATGCAAAACTCATTAGAAGCATCCATACACAGAAGAGACTAGATAGAAAGGATCACAGAATAGGACAGTCATACCTATTAGTAATAACCTTGAATGTAAATAGTTTAAATTTATCAATTAAGAGAAAAACTGGCTGAAAGGTTGAGAAAAGACCTACTATGCTTCCTCCAAGAAATTCAGCATGAGGACAGAGTTGCACCTCACGTGGAACCACCGGAAGACATTAAGCAAGTGTTACTAGATCTGAAGAGAGAAGCTTCTACACAGTGAGTTGGGGATTTCAGCACCCCATTTCCTCGGTGGAAAGGTCACCAGGACAGGAAGCTGATGAAGCAGCTGCCAAGTTGGGCCACACCACAGAGCAGATGGACCTACCAGACACTGATCCAGAATGTTCCACCCAACCCCAACAGAATACACCTCTGCTCCTCAGTACACGGTCCATTCTCCAAGGCAGAGCATACTTTAGGCCACAGAACAAGTCTCAGTACCTTAAAAAACTGAAATATAGTTGATATTCTCAGAACACAATGGAATAAAAGTAAAATTCAAAAAGTAAAATAAAAGTAAAATTCAAGTTTTTCTCTTAATTGATGAATTTAAACTATTTACATTCAAGGTTATTACTAATAGGTATGACTGTCCTATTCTGTGATCCTTTCTATCTAGTCTCTTCTGTGTATGGATGCTTCTAATGAGTTTTGCATACTTGCGTGTTTTCATGGTGGTGGTGTGATTACCACCTTTTTGTTTGTGGTACATTCAAGATGTTCAAATGCAGTATATAGAAATCAGACATGCTCCTAGATGACCCGTGGGTAACTGAAAATCAGTGAAAAACAGCAATACAGTAAATCGAAATCTGTGGGAAACAACAGAAGCAATCTTGAAAGTTTATAGCGGTAAATGCATCAAAAAGTAAAAAGATATCAAATAGCAAATGCACAAGCTAACATTGTACCTCAAGGACTTACAAAACCAAGAACAGACCATACCCAAAATTAGAAATAACAAAGATCAGAGCACAATAAGACTAAAGTAAGTATAAAAGATCAGTGAAACAGTTGGTCTTTTGAGAGGACAAGCAAAACCGGCAGGCCTTTGGACGGCCCTGATTAAAATCTGATTAAAATCCGATGGCTGACTGCAGCCGATGCCATGGACCGGATCATCTGGAGCTTAGGAATCATTGCATGGGACCAACCGGGAAACCTAGGGGAAATCAGTAAGTTTCTGAATGCATATAAACTACCAAAGAATAAAAAAATTACAGACTAACAAAGTCTCCCCTCTTTAAAAAACTTCACTGGCCTTCCTGCTGAATTCTATGAAGTACTTAAAAGAAGAACTAATTAACTGGGTGCGCGGCACATACCTGCAATCCTGGGACTGTGGGTGATTTAACGGGACCCTGCCTCAAAAGTAAAGAAGGGTTGCACCTGGGGCTCAGTGCGAAGGCTCCGGAATCCCCAGTACCTCAACAATAAAACTCATTACAGTTCTTAAATTGTTCTGAAGACAGTTGAACAGAGGTGTCCAGCGTTCACTGGCCCCTCCATGGAGAACTAGAGCAGCAGTAGCTGTGTCGCCGAGTGTTGAGGCGAGGCCAGTTGGTGAAACTCCAGAGACCAGTACTGTGGCGTAGCGGGCAGCACCCTGTCACTGCCGGCGCCGGCTTGGCGTGGAGGCGGGGTCTCGTTCTCTGGCTGAAGCGGGGAAACGCCCCGCTGACGGTCAGCGCTGTTGCAAAGATTCAGGGCCCTGTAGGCCTCCCGCGTAAGTAGATAAGAGGCCGGAAATCTGCACCTTTGGAAAAGGAAAGCACCTCATCCGCCCACAGGTGCCCCAGTCGTCTTCAGAAGTGACCTGTCACCTGAGTTAGGACAGCGTTAGGGTCAGAAGCTCCCCACCGCCCCATCTCAAGACCCCGAAAATAGTGCATTGCTTGGTGGGGCCGCTGACACCGAGCCGCCAACCGCCGGGCTACCTCGGGGAGCACAGACACAGGGTGCCTGGCGCAAGACCAGGGCCCGGCCAGGCAAGTGCGGCGGCCGCCCGCAGTTCCTGCCTCCTCGTCCCTGGCCGCAGTGATGCCTTCACGGTGCAGCGCGGCATGAGGCGCTCGGAGGGACTGCCCGGCGTGCCTCACGCAGCAGGAAGGCCTTTACCCGGCGGGCTGGGAGCTGCTCCTGCTTCATCCCTGGCGGTTGCTACAGATGACAGAAATAGGGGCGAAAAGTCCCTGCCGTCGCCCGACTCGTGCACGGCTTGAGAAGCCCCGAGAGGACCTGTGCGGCGGGAGGGCTGGGCTGCGCTCCGCACCGCACCGCGGGACTCACACAGCGGGGCGGCGGGCGGGAGCTGGCTGGGGGCGCAGCCCCGGACAGCAGGACAGACCGCAGCGGCGGCCGTTTCGGGGCCTCGGAGTCCGCGCAGGGGAGTCTCGGGAGGTTAGTAGCGTAGCCTTACATAATCCACATTTATTGTTAAGGTTTACAACTGTGGAAATGTTTGATCTAAATTTATAAGCTCGGGGCTTTCTCCTCTCTAACGTCACACGGTGAGAGAAACATGGGCCCGCCCAGCACGTCTGAGCGCCTGGGTTCCAGCTCGAGTTCGTAGGGGAAGAAGGCTCGTGGAGCTCTGGTTTCTTCAGGACTCTTTATTATTAGCACCCCCAGGTTGAGTCTGTAATTACAGGGAAGCCGGCATCAGCAGCATCTGTCACGCACCAATCGTTTGCGGGTGCCAGGCACCCTGCGCGGTGTCTCACCTTCTCAGGCAGCTCCTCCGAGGTTTCTGTCTCTCTCCAGTCGGCACCTGAGGCAGAAGGGTGACTCGCCTGCCCCTGCTGTCACAGAGCTGACGCGGCTGCGCGCCATCAGACTCCGTCTCCTCCTAATGCGGCCCCAATCCCTTCGTTTCAGATTGCCTTCGCAGCTTCACTGACTTAGAAGAACTCGACGAGACAGAGTTATATATGTGCCACAAATGCAAGAAGAAACAGAAGTCCACAAAAAAGTTCTGGATTCAAAAACTTCCGAAGGTAAGTGCCGAGTCCCAAATTATGACCCAGTTTCAAAGAAGAAAGTGCCTGATTAATGAGAAAAGATACTTTTACAATGTGAGGCCATGTGAACTGTTCTGGGGGTCACTAGGATTTTCAGGGCGAGCCGCAGCCCCTGGGGGTTCCCAAGGTCAGAAGAAAAACTGTCTGGGTGCCGAGTGGTTGCTGAAAGGTAAATTAGGTGCTCGTTCAGTCTTTGTCTTTGTCACCCAGGTGCTGTGCTTACATTTGAAAAGATTTCACTGGACAGCATATTTAAGGAACAAAGTTGACACCTACGTAGAGTTTCCCCTGAGAGGCCTCGACATGAAATGCTACTTACTCGAGGTAAGCGCAGGGGAGGCCTC
>RJWM01015059.1:0-49728 GCA_004363535.1 Dasyprocta punctata
ACCTTAAAATAAAATGTAAAGAAAAAAATTCATGGGGATGTGGAAATAAGTTGGAAAATATGATTATTTTTGGAAGTGCAAAGACTGCATAAAAGCAATCATTTCTCATTTCTCTGATTAAATTATTTTTCTGAAATCGTAATGAATGCACTACTAGAATTATCTGAGTACATAAAAATACTAAGTACATTAGGAGGTGTTTTTTAATCAAACTGAGTATGGAGCAACCTAAATAATTGATGATTTCCTTAAAAATTCTAGTAAATCGAACTTACTAGGAAGACATCGCAATCTCATAAACAAAAGACTCTTGATAAACTGTGAGAGTTGTAGGGATCATGGTCAATAGCAAGTGACCTCAGGGGAACGGATTCTAATGATGACTGGTATTGAAAAATCACTGAAAATAAGCTGAGATATTCACTTTGCACTTACTGACTTGCTAAACAGATTCATGAAGAGCTCCTCAGAATACCTTTTTCATGTATTCTTTCATTCCTTAACATGTGGCTAACACTATTATAATGTTGTAGAGGACATAAAGTAAATATAAGACAGGCTTATTCTTCAAAGAGCATTTATTTGCATAATGAGGAATATAGTCATAATAACATTTTCAGTAACTATTATAACTCCCATATACTAAATGCCACTATTTAGTAGGCATGGGCCTATGTGATTTATGTACATTATTCTTATTTGACATCAGCCATAAGAAGCAGATGTTATTTATCCCACTTAATACATGATGAACTATAGGAATGAAAGTAGATATAATGTTTTCCAGATACCAATGGTAACACTGGGATTTACAAATAAATGCATATGGCCTCAAATACTATTCTTCTACTATTCCAAACTCGCTCATGAAATATTTAAATAGTACTAGAAAAACTTTAACAACAGCATACTAAAGGTATTCAATGATTGATAGAAATAATATACACTAAAGAATTCAAGAAACAAATAAAAAGGGCTGGGGATACAGCTCAGTGGCACAGCGCCTGCCTAGCAAGTGCAAGGTTCTGAGTTTGAGTCCCGGTACCAAAAATAGAAACAAATAAAGGAGACATTGAGGAAAGTTCATTTTTTTTTTCTATTTTTCTTATTAAAGTGTTAGATTAATTTTTGAGAGAATTTTTTAAGTGTATATAATTATACTGGTCCCATTGGCTATGAAAAGGTATTAAGACACCAAAAAAGTACTTAAATGTTTAGTAAACATAAAAATAAACTAGCTGTAAAAAATAGGTGTTTGCCATCAAAAGATGAGCATAAGATTTTATCCTGTAGTAAAATCATGGAGGGTTCAGACAGAAATGCACGTATTCTGACCTGATGTGTTGTGTCCTCATAAATCATATAGTCAGCAATGAATGATTCATATTTTACAAAATGTTGGTTGCTGAGTTACTGAGTTCTCATAGGCTGTCGAGGGAAAAGGAAAGAAAACTCAAAGCTAAGCCCAGTCTGTAATGTTTCATATGGTTACCTTTTCTTATTTTCATATCATATACTTTCTTTAGGTCTATAGATAAATAGGGCTTGTACTGAGTGTGGCAGAGATTGTCTTCTGAGTAGTGAGAATTAACCCTTCAACATGACAATAGTCAAATAAAATGTAACTAAAAAATAATTTAAAAAAAAACAGTCACTAGTAAAGAGATGTGAAGGGATATATGCAGGTGCAGTCTTATTTTCAACTAATTTCTTGAACTATTCAATAATTACGCGCTTTACCTTTGTAGTGATTCACATAACCTTTACTATAATAACCTCACTTCAGTCGTATTTGGGACTCTACTAACACATATAGGATGATTACTACTTTTATATAAAAAATTTAAAAGCAAATTATTGTATAACCATGTAAAAGCCCCTAAACAAGTGACAGTTTTCAAGTGAATTCCAAGGTAATTACATCAGATTGTGCTAAACTGGACCAGAAGAGTAGAAGAGTTAACAAAGACACATAAAGCCGGGCGTGGTGGCGCACGCCTTTAATCCCAGCACTCCGGAGGCTGAGGTAGGCGGAGCATTGTGAGTTCGAAGCCGGCTTGGGCTACAACACGAGCGCAAGGCCGGCCTGAGCTACATAGTGCGACCCTGCCTCAAAAATACCAGGGTCGGGAGTTTGGCTCAGTTCCTTAAGCGCCTGCCCTGGCAGGCGCGAGGTTGTGAGTTCAATCCCCGGTGCCACAAAAAAAAAAAAAAAAAAAAAAAAAAAACACATAAGATAAGGCAAAGTTTTTTGTTATTGTTATTAAGCAACATCCAACTAATAGCAAATGGCTGTAACTAAATTAAATATTCTACATAGTCACACATGCTAAATCCTATAAACAAACCCTATAATACTTATATCAACTATCAAACAGTTTATAAAGATCTCACTTATAAGTTCAGCAGCACTCATAAGACTCTGCTTTACACAGGAAACCACAAAAAAGTTACCATGGGCAGTATTCTAGACTGGGACTCCTGGCTTCTTAGCTTCCTCTTTTCCCTCATTCAAATTCATGTTGTCCTGTATGGTCTCATGGCAGGGAAAGGCATTGTTTCATAACCAGAAAAGTATGAGCATTATACTTTCTTAACTTATCTTGGAAGACTAGTGTTTCCAGCTGCCATTGCTAGACTAAATGTTGCAGACCAAAATGTGTACAAAATTATGTAAGTGAAATTGGACATACGCATGTTTAATTGGCAAAATTCTAATTGTGAAATGAAGTAAAAGAAAATTTGGGTGACTAGCACATACTTACAAAGCATGAAATCAACATTATATTTACTCATCTGTTAATAACTAACGTGGCTGAATATATTAACTACCTACTTAGTTAAATTATACTATGAAAGCTAAATTTATAACACTATTTTATTTGCATTCAAGTATAATATTGTAACTCACAAAACACAGCTAGAAGCAATTTTTGCTTACTGCACTATAAATAATAATAAACCATGAATGTTTTCTTGAGAAATTCTATAAATGTTGCTATTAATCACAGAAAGTTTTATTCATTTTAAATTACTTAATGACGCCCTTAGAGAGGGCAATAACTTTAGACCTAATGATAATTTCTGACATTTACATTCTCAGAAATAATGACACTGAAGAGTTCATTTGAAATAATACCAATTTTTAAAATAGACTGATAAACAGCAGAGTGATTCGGTATTTACAGTGTAATATAATTTTTGGAAGTTCTTCTCACTTGTTAGCCAGTCACTCTAGGGAGATAAGAAGTAAAACGATTTAACGAGGCCCATTTTATGATATTTCACCATACAGTTATCTTATTTTGCCACCAATGTCTTTGAGTAATTCAATATTAGATATTCTTAGGAATGAAGAACTGTTTATTTAACAATGGCCTTTATAACTTCATGTCTGATTTATGTAACATTTAAACTTAGTAGATTAAAAACAAAAGCCAATTTCTCTCCTGATGTTATTCTTCTTTTGTAGTCATATTCCATTACCAACATCACAGCACCTAATTTTCCAAAATTGACTCATTAGGATCATTTTTTTTTTTTTTTGTCTTCCTGTTCTCTGCTGTATGGTTCCTTCTGTCACATTTCAGATAGTGGCATGCATTCTCATCTTCATTTCTGGTTTCCAAACAGCTTAGGCAACCCTTCTAGTCCTCTTAGTATGCTTGTTAAAAGCTCTGGATCACTACACTTGCCTCATTCATTGAATACAGTGACTGAACACCTACTATATGACGATATGTTTACCTGGTAGGACTTAGCAGTTGATTCCTGGTTCTTTCACTGAGTAATAGTGTAAACTTGAGGAAATGGTGCAATATTTCTAAGCCACAATTTCTTTCTCTCTAAAACTGGAGAAATGGTAGTCCTAATCTTTTGTCTGGCAATTAAGTTAACACGGAGAAAACAGAGACGTTGTCTGTCTTATAAAAATATTCCTCTTCGTCTCTTTCCACTAAACATCATCCTTCTGCAATCTGTGCTTTTCGTTTTAGATTAATATATTGATGCTCATGTTTTAGCATGCCTAGCAGGTTTTCAGGTGTACATCAAATTTGTCTTTCATTCACATGGCAGGGCATAGTCTTTTTCACAGGTAACAGTTCCATCCACGTTCATAAAATGTATTAATGACATCATGTTTTGCTGACAATTACAACTTTACATGATCTTACCTAATAAATGAAAATATGCCTTTTTCATGTCTACCGCTGCTTATTGAGAATACATAAAGAAACCAAATTTTTTAAATAAGTAAAAACTTGATCCATTAAAAGATTTAGCTACTTTGAAACAAAGGCTGTCAGTTAGTAGGAATTCAGTACTTTTTTTCAAATTTCTTTCTAACCTTTAGTTCAAATATATGATCGATTGTGGACACAGTTATGTTCAATAGTGACTCATTATATCTCAGCAGAAGAAAATGCTGGTTAAAAGTCTTATTCCCTTGTGCCTGACAATGTCTGTCAAGCAGTTTGAGCAAAATTAATTTGAATTGTTTTCGAGCACAGAACCTCGCACAAGCACTAAACACACACACAGACACAGAGACACACACACAGACACACGCGTGAGTGCAGTCCCTCCCCACGCCCAGCTACAATATATGGACAAGGAAATTCAGAAATAAAAGGAAAAACAAAGTTGATGTCAAGATTTTTCACTAATTTACATATTTCAAGGTAGTGGTTGTTGCCACTGAATATTGAATACTTAATGATCATGTAGATCAGGTATATTTTGTCTAGAGAGATCCTAGAATGCAGAGATAGAATACTTTCTAAAAACTAGACTATAATCAAAATTGTCAGTATCTGAATATTTACCTATTCAAAGAAAGCCAATTATTATAACCTCCAAGTGAATTTTGTATATTGCATATGCAAAATACGATGAAAAACTAGGGTACAAGGATATGGGTATATGTATTTTCTTTTCTTTTCTTTTTTTTTTTTTTTTGTACCAGAGATCGAACTCACAACCTCGCACCTGCCAGGCAGGCACTTACACTACTGAGCTAAATTCCAGGCTCTAGTTTTTCAGACAGGGTCTCACTATGCAGTTCAGGCTGGCCTTGAACTCACTTTGTATCCCAGGTTGGTCTCAAACTCACAAGGATCCTCCTGCCTCAGCCTTCCAAGTGCTGGGATTAAAGGCGTTCATCGCCACACCTGGCTAAGGATATGTATATTGTGGAATAAACAGTTGATCAGTATATATATAAGGAGAGAATAAATCTTTTTTTTCAATGTTTTTTTCCTCTCTGGCCCACTCTTCTGTTTTTCCATTTTGCATCATTGTATTTCAAAGTCTTCATTCTTTGATATATGTTTAAACTGTGAGTCACAATATATATCATTTGATAAATGATATAAATCACAATATATATCGTATCCTTATAAATATAAAAATTATTTTATTAACACAAATATTATAGCAATCTGCACCCAAGAGGAAATAAGAGAGACAGACCACTTAATTTTCTTCATAGCTGAAAGGAAAAACTTATGCGACATCAAGAAATCAAATTCTTCTGTTTTTTTTTTTAATTGACTGGGACAGAACCTATTAGTAGTTGTCTGTGTTTATTCAGTACCTGCTACTATTGACATTGTCCAGATATATTCCCACAAGAGAAATTGTTTTATCACAATGAAAACGCAAAGCATTAATAGGAAACACAATTTTACCTCCCTTCCTAGAAAAAAGACTGCCTTTCCATTTTTTATTTTATTTGAGCAGAAAGGAGATATGGATAGCTTTTCTTAGATCTGTTGTCTTGACTGATAGCAATTTTGTTTGTAGGTTTTATATTATTAGGCACAAATTTTCTATATAAATATTGTGTGTATTCCTATACACTGACAAAATGTTACATTTGATTATATAAATTCAAAGTACTCTTAAGAATATATAATATTTAACCTGCCTATTTCTCAATGTCTGTCCTCCATTTTGCTCCTTATTTACCCTTTGTGTCGATTTATTTCAGAAGGGGAACAAGGGAGGGCATAAGAGAAAAAGAAGAAATGAGAAAAGGATTAAAAAGGGGTTAAGATAGAAAATGGAAAGGAAAATGGCAACAAAGCTCTTGCAATAGGAAGGGGAGAAGAATTGAAAGGAGGGAATAGCAATGGAGAAAAAAGAAGACTTAAGGCATATTATGTACAGGTACATCCCTATGATGAATGTGATCATCAGGTATGGTAAATATATACTAACAATTTTTTAAAAATTAGTATTTAACCTGATGTTTTTATTTAGATATAGATTCATTTCTTAAATAATTATTAGATAAATAATTTGAATTTATATAGCAAACAAAATTGCAAGATTTCTTTTTCACCTTTTTTACTTTTATGTGTGTAAAATGTATTTATGTTACCTGCTGCTTTGCATGCCAATATATAAAACTCACTTGTTTTCTTTGCAATTCTTATTTTAATGCTACCTCTCCCAGATATCTTTCATGAGACTCACTATTTCCATTCTGAGCCTTTCTGATTGTATTATTTATTGTTTCATAGTCCACTCATTAGATATGTTTGTTTGTCTGTCAAGGGTTTAATTTCTTGAAGAAGTTATTTATTTTTATTTCAAAATATTATAGTGCCTTGCACGAATGCTTCATTTACTGAATTGAATGGAATTCAATGAAACATTTTCTTTAACTGTTTTCCTACTTCTTAAAGTTTTCCTCATTTAGAAATGAAACCAAAGAATGCAACACCTTGAAGAAACTTTCAGATTCAGATTGTCTTTGTTTCGAGTAAGTCTCAAAATTACACTTGTCATTTAGTTTAATATTTTTATTTTAATCTTTTTCTTTAAAATAATTCCAAACGTCCCCTGAATGTTGTGTTTTTCTGCATATTTCTAACCAAATAGTCCCTCACATAATTTGGATACAAGAACTGAATTCAAGAAATGGTGGACAAGAAGGTACATGCTAGAGAGCCCTTGTTAACAGAGGAAGGCTTTGCTACCACAGCTGTTGAGAGTTGGGTGGCAGCCAGTTAAAGGTGTGGCTCATCTGGAGAGAGCAGCATTGGGCCAGGATGTGTCCTTTCTGGGTCTATGCACATGCACTGACTAATCCCAGATCATGTATTTTGACCAGTGTGTGTCATACCACAACCTGCATGGATAAATATGCTGTAGGTCTCCTAGGTAAATTGCCTAAGGTTTTGTAGTTGAGTCTGCATTGTTCTGACATTTTCTCTACCAAGTCCTTCCATAGGCATTGATGTGTATTTAATATTCTCCTTGCCTATCAAACATACTATCAACTGTACTCCACCTTTTGAACCTGAAGGACACAGAGTACATCGTAGATTAAACATTTTCATCTGTAATCCATATTCCAGTTTTGCTACATTTTCAACAATATGCTTCATAGTATTTATCCCTCTTGTACAAGATTTGGGTTAGAATGATATACTACAAAGCTGAGGTAGGTGGAAAGTTGTGAGTTCAAGACCGGCTTGGGTTACATTGTGAGCAAGGCCAGCCTGAACTACATTGTGTGACCCGGCCTCGAAAAAAACAGGGCTGGGAGTTTGGCTCAGCGGCTTCAGCACCTGCTTGGCAGGAGCGAGGTTGTGAGTTTGATTCCCGGTACTGGGAAAAAGAAAAAAACAGAATGATACATTACATTTAGTTGCTGTTATGGTTTATATCCGGATGACTCCCCTCAAGCCTCATGTAATCATGGATGTGGCTGAATCTGGTGTTCGTGATTGGTTTGTTGTCTGGCGCTGGGATTGGTGGTGTGAGTGCTGCACCTGCCCAGGGATGGAGCCAGCATACAGTGTAAAAGTGGGAAGAAGGCATGCCTTGCTCTTTTGCCCTGTTTGCACTTGGCTGCTTGCAGTGGCCATAAATGACTGCCCCTGCCCATGCCATCCTGCCTTGCAGCCAACTGAGTATGGATTGAAATCCCCAAGACAGGAGAAACAAACCTTTCCTTCCCTAATTTTGGGCATCAGGTGTTTTGTCTCAGCAATGAGAAAAAAGTAACTAAGACAGTTGTCATTTATTTCTTATCTCTTTTAATCTGAAATAATATCAGCCTTTTGTCATTCATGATGTTTGCATGTTCAAATATTAGAGGCCAATTTTACATAAAATATTCCTCTAATTAGGATTGTTTGATGTATCATCTGATTAGATTCAGGTTAAATGTCATTAGGCAGTTGGAACACTCATGAATATTTCTTTTGAAAAATTCAACCCAGTTGGTTTCTACCTGGATCCAATTACTAGAACACTAAGTGCATATGCAGAGTTTTTAGATGTTGTCTTAGTGTTTGGTTCTTAAACCACAGGAACTAATATTAGATATTGTCACATTGAAAGCTCATAAATAATCATTGCTTTTAAAATCTGAAATTTACATATTCCTTTGGACTAATTTTCAATTCAACAACACAATTAAAAGATCACAAATTTGACCCTATGTGTAGATAATAGTTCTGGTTTCCATATGCTCTAATTTTATTTCCCTTATCGAACTAACTGAACTGGAAGGAACCTCAGGTGCTTAGTAAAGGGAAGGAGATAACATAGACTTCTGGAAGAAGGTAAATGCATTTCATTCTAGTCATAGAACACACATGTTATTCATAAGATTTATTTACAACCAGAACCACTCAAACTACTATGCATTCTCTTAATTTTAGAAACTCTTCTAGTTTTATTTTTTGTGAAATATTTTTTGAAGAACAATGTGCACAGTGATGCAATGGTCAATGTTAACCATGTGAGCATCACTTAGGAGCTAACACACATTAAAAACTTAGACTTGTAGACTAGAAAATAATTTAGCATCATAAGAAAAAATTACAAATCCAAAAATACATATATAAGAATTAGTTACAAGTAAACCAGTGTTGTAACCTAGCTAAAGTAACCTTTGTAACTACTCACGCATATTTTAAAATAAAATCTAACTGTATTTGTGTTTGATTCATTGTATTTACTCATCTCTTTAGTTTTATTTATGTTAATTGAATTCATATAATTATAGTACAATTCATTATTCACAATTTAATTTTTTACATATTTAACAAGAATAATCAAAGCTTCCTAATATTTCTTGTCATGTTGCATTCTTTTAATAATTATCTTCAATTCCCATTTAAATTTCTCTTGGAAAGATCAGCTATTATTCTTTCAGTAAATATTGCTCTCAGAGCCAGGCGTGGTGGCGCACACCTTTAATCCCAGCACTTGGGAGGCTGAGGTAGGAGGACCGTTGTGAGTTCGAGGCCGGCTTGGGCTACAACGCAAGTGCAAGGCCGGCCTGAGCTACATAGTGCGACCCTGCCTCAAAAAGCTAGGGCTGCGAGTTTGGCTCAGTGACTGAAGTGCCTGTCTGGCAGGCGTGAGGCTGTGAGTTCGATCCCCAGTGCCACCAAAAAAAAAAAAAAAAAATTGCTCTCAGGAAAAATATTTATTTATTTAACATTAATGAATTGAGATCAGAAATTCTCAAATGATAATTCTCTTTGTATATTTTGATATTTTTCTGTTATGATACATTTTACTGGTCAACTGGCCTCCAGCTCACTTTTCATTTTGTTTATCCTTTAGAATGCTATTTGTCACACACCTGCAATCCCAGCCTCTGTGAGGCTATCAGAGGAAGGTCTGAAGTTTCAGTCCAGCCTGAGCAACCTAGAGACTTAGGGAGACTGTCTCAAAACACAAATAAAACACAGTAAAATAGAATTAAAAAGGGTGGAGATGTAGCTCATTGTGAAGGCTCTGGTTTCCATCCCAAATACAGGAAAAAAGAAAAAAACATTTTTCCCCAATGTTTATCAGTCAAATCAAATGGTGTCAGTCAACTCTAATGGTGTCACAGCCAAATAAACTCAGAAAACCATACAGCAGCGTAAGGTAATGTATACATTTAAGACACAGACCACCACCTCTGCTTTTAAGTAATACATCCCAGCATTTCAGAACACTAATTTTATCTAAAATACATTTTTAAAAGAAATATTGTTCTAGAATCATGCTTTCTGTATTATTTTGCATTTCTAACTATTTTCTAGGATTTCTTAAATTTACAATATGGTGACAGATCTTTAAACTTTAATCAGAACAATAACATTCTTTATTCATTGAAACTGCATGCTCACATTCCAAGTATTACTATGCTAAATTGTAACAATATACATAAAGAAAGAAATCTCTGGACTTACTGTAATTCTGTGGATGTCACTTTTGTGATTTAAGTATTTCCCCTTTATGATCTTCTGTTGAGATTTCAATTACAAATTTTCCATCAAAGTGAAAGCTCCCTAATGACTGACAAAGGAAGAAAAATTCCTCATCTCATCTCATCTCCTCTCATCTCACTCTCATCAACTTTTTCCAACACTTTTGTCATCTATTAATCTCCATTTTTAAAGTTTATTTACTTGACTTCTGCAAAACATTATTATGTGCTAACATACTTACGCCGTAACTCGCTTCCCTTCCTTCTTCCCTTCACACCTTGTTTTATTCCTTTCTCTACTGTGATTTATCCACACTTTATATAGTTTTTGATTCACAAGGGCACTGTTCATAAATCAAGACAGTGTGTTCTGAATTGCACCAAGACAAAGTCTCTCTAATATTGAAAACTTTGAACTTTGTCATTCAGCCAGATCTGGGTTCATGTTTCTTCCTGTAGCTTAGTTATATGCAACATAACAGCATCAGAATGCTTTGGTGGGAAATAAATGAGACATGAATACGGTTGGGCGATTCAGAAATTGAGAAGTCCTTGATGGCTAAAACAATAGTATGCAATAAACATTTATTGAGTTAATATTAACTCAATTCTAAATTGGGTGCATTCAACACAAGCTGTTCTCCGATGAATGTTTAAACATTCTTAGGGTATGAGCACTAGCTATGTGTAAATTTGGAGAAGCATGTTTTTCTTTCAATTATCATTTCTTAAAAATAAGCAAACATATTAAAAATCTTGAAGTATACATTATAAAATTTTATGAGCTGATTTTCTTTGTTCTCACATTTGGAGACTACTGGACTATATAAATTATCTACATAGTGTAGATTGAAAAAAATTTACATGGCTAATGAAAATGATAAAAAATTTATTCTTTGCTAAATATTTAATTGCTATAAATCAGTGCTTTATCTAACACCATTTAATCTCAGTCATGTGGATTTAGCTTTAATGTATTCTAATGATTTATAGATGGAATCCAAAACCTTTCCATGAAATGTATAAATTTTGTTTCTACATTTTAATCTTGGCGGAATCTTTAAACAAAATATTTATTTATATCTACAAATATATATCAAAAATACACTCAAAATGTTTCTACAGTAATAGGCAAAGGGAAAGTGTCCTCTGTTTTCCTCCTTGTTATAACTAACTTCAAAGAGAAACCGTGGCGAGAGAAGAGAACACACATAGGCTATTCCTAGACTTTTTCTATATTTTATTTGTTTTTTATATTATCTGTTAGTGTGCAAAAAGAGCAAGCTATTCGATACCTGTCTAAAACATCCATTCAAGCTCCTCTAAAACTCTGCTGCTGAATATAGTAAGGGACCAGATAAACGGAGGTTATTTTTTTCTGCCAAGTATAACCCTGAGGATCATTTACCAATCAGAGGGAATCTGCTCTACAGCTTTCCTGAAAAAAATCTAAGCTTTTGCACTTCTCACAGGTAAATGCTCTGGCTGATTTCATAATGCAATGAATTTTAAAGTTGACTTGTTAAAGCAAGACTCAAGTAAAACTGTTAGTATAGATTTAAACTACAACTTTCAAAAAAATACTATCATTTTGACAAGAACATAGTTTTTACCTTATGACAGGGTCCATCAATATAAAGATAAGTGGACTTTGCTTCAGAGGGCTAAAATACTGTAGGCGGGCTGTATCGACTAAAGGGTGAACGGTTGGCAAACAGACCACCAGAACAAATTCATGCACATATCTTCAAAAAAAAGTATGGAAGAGGTGCTATAGGAGGAATAATAGATAGACAATGTCACTTGCACGCAAAATTAAAAAAGGAAAGACAGAAAAGTTTCAAGGAAGAGTTCTCATTTATCTAGATATTTAAAGAGAGTTGGGAGTTTAAAGACAGTTGGGAATTTACAAGACTCTCTAAATTAAATGATATGGACACTTAAACCAAAGGGAGTAACAAGTAAGATGACATGGACTTATGAAAAGGTATAGAGAGGTTAGGAGACAGGAAAATATATTACACATATATGACTAAAGTGAAATAAATATAGAGAGCTACTCAGAATTTTAAGTCACTCATCCACTCTTGAATGCTTCAAGACAGATTTTTCTCAAATGAGCTCTTAGTCTTTTGCAAGTTCTAACAGATGGAAATTTTATATCATGTACTTCAACATCTTTAAGACTCTCAAGGAGTGAAACTGTCCTTGGCTCTTGAAAATGAAGGACATGAAATAAATTTTTGGAGTCTGTGGGAAAAATTTACCACGGTGTCGACAATGTAAAAGAAAACTGAGGAGAAATTTTGCTTTGTTTTGTTTTTATCCAGTATGAGATCACCTGAATGAGAAAGTTTTGCTGAAAGCAAAATAGGTAATGTTGATTGAAAGGTAATTAAATCTAAGTGATTTTTTCAGGGAATTTTATCAGAGAAGTGTTCATTTCACAGGGGAAAAGGCATGTTCAATTTAAAAATATCAAAACACAATCCTTACAAAGCATCCAACTTTCTGCCCTCTTTTTCATTCTCCAAGCACAACACAGTCCTGGGGATCAGACTGAGGAGCTCTAGCACTGAGGCACATCAGTCACCTTTTGATTAAGGCAGGGTCTCACTAATGTGCTCAGGCTGGTCTCAAACTTGCAATCCTCTTGCCTTATCCTCCAGAACAGCTGGGATTACTTGTCATCATTCCCAGCTGAGAATGGATATTTAAACAGCAGTTACTTATGAGAAGATCCAAAAATTCTGTTTCTGTGTCTTATCCAGACCACTGTTAGAAAAGTAGAAAAAAAATTACCAAGGGGTGATAGCAAAATGAAGAGGATGTCAGATATTTTTTCTGTCTCACTTGCTCGGTCTATTAATGGAGATGATAGTGCTTAATTCAACGCCATAAAAGAGTACACGATGGAGACGGAGCAACAGGAAGAATAAGCAAACAGACAGTCAATGCTCTTTTTTTTTAGATTAAAAACAATGCCCTCATAGATTCCAAAGAATAAGAGACACAAAATCTATTTGTAGTTTTGAAAGGCAAGCATATCAAAAAATTGCAAATATAAAAGGAAAGAAAATGGAATTTCTATGGGTTATTCTAAATTTAAAAGGTAAAGACCTGTTTCTTCTTTATCATGCTCCAAAAAGAGATTTAAAAAATGATATTAGACACACACACACACACACACACACACACACACATCTTCAAATGAATCAAGTGAGTGGTTAAGGAAACAAGTTTACTGGGTAATATCACATTTCAAAGGAAGGGATTTAGTAAGCTATTAATCAACTATGGAAAGTTCATGCTAACATTTTAAATCCAAAGTGCACAAGAAAACATTTAAACATCAAAATCTGTTTGTAATTTTTCTCCAAAATCATAAAATATGGAGGATTTGAAATTTACTTGCAATGATTAAAAATTATCACTTATGTTAGTTATATAATTTTTATAAATGATAAAATGCAAAAGATTAGAATGTTCATTTTTAATACATTTGACTTAGGCAGAAAAGCATGATTTATTTCTGGTACTATTGAAAAAGTATTCTGGTACTACTGAAAAAGTATTTATGCTTTATTTGGAAACATTTGCAATAATAACATTGTCATATATAATCATATATATTCATATTCATATATTTATATATGATTTATGTTAATATTTATATACTCATATATTTAGTGCCCAGTGCTTTGAATTTTTCTTTAGTTTTACCTGCACACCTGTCATTTACATTAATATATAGCACACCATAAGGACCAAGAGTGAAATTACCATGATTTATAAAGAGGAACTGATTCTATTGTACAATTATATAGAAAAAATCATTTTAAAAATCATTATTTCAAAATAATTACATTTCATTAAAATTAATGAATAATTTTAAGACCTATTTATGTTTGCATAAGTATCCATATTTTCCTAATCTATACTCTTCACTTAATAAATTTGTTGATTATGTACCAATGATTGCATTAGTATTTTCTTCTTTTGTATCTATATGATGATACTAAAGTTTCCCTACGAAACTCAGTCAAGTGTATTGAGTTACTGTTTGTGTGATACTTCTAAATATGTAGGTAATGGAAACTGTGTTTAGTTTCTTAAAAAAGTCAAACTTCATTTGGGAGTTAGCTGTTTTTAGTATGCAACTCTATTATGATTTCTTACCTTTATTTTTAAATGATAAGTGTCCATGATAGTATTTAGAGATTGAAATATGCTTTTGAAAGATGAAGCAATCTTCCAATAGGATACAGTTAATTTAAAAACAAAAATCTTACAAAGCTAAATTTATTTTCAATCTCATATTTTATGATACTTCATGCTCTGAATTTCTTAAAAAAATGAATTGACATTGTTCTGTTTATTGGAAAAATTATCTTTTCTTTGTATCCCAATGTAACATTTGTATGTTTGCATTAGCATGATCATGGAAGCAAACTTCATCAATGATGTCACTGAGCCTCACCCTGGTTCCCAACCATAAAACATCTTCATCAGTTAGTGATTGCCTCTTAGAAACTGTCAGTGGAGTATGGAATCCCAATCACCCAGAAACAGTCAGAGAAACATATCTGCCACACACACACACACACACACACACACACACACACACACTGGCAACTGTCTGCTGTAAGAACACAGCTCTGTCACTCTCATTATAATATTCCCGCATTCCAGAGTCGGGATCTGCAACTTCAGTGGATATGAAAACAGAGTGAGCATAAACTCCAAAAGATTGTTTCTCAGAAGTGGAATTCTTTATCAAGGAAACGCAAATCTATATTTTTTTTTGTCTTAGTTTTACTGTTTGCCTGATGGTATGGTCATTTAATCTATTTGAAGTGGTGAAGTTTATACATTTTAGATAACAGAAGGCAGTAATATGTATTATTCATTAATTTGCTCATATAAAAACTCTTTAATTAAATACTAAGAATAAAAGTTTCATCTCAATTCATTTCTCTCAACAAAACTGTACAATAGCATTTAGATGCATTTGAATACAAGAGAAAATGGTTTTATTAGCTTCAGCTCCAAATTAGTTATTTTAATCTTAATTTGGAGTGGATATCTATTCAGTTGGAGTGAGGTATATGCTGGGAAAAGTCATAAGAAATCATTGTATATAGACATTTCAAAATCAAATTTAATTTCACTTAATATTTCATTTCCTGTATATGACAAATGTTAATTCTTTGATGTCTCATTTCCGTCATAATTTATCAGATATAAAAATGAAGTTATCAAATTTTATATTTTCAATAACTGAAGTATTTTTAAACTTGCAGAATTGGCAATAAGTGTGACTTCTATATAAATTTCAATTCCCAAAATTGCATTCATTAATCAGTGATAATTTACACTACTATAACTTCATTGATCTTGTTCTTTAGACTCTTCCTGATGAGTAATTCTGTCCTTTGAAAGCCATCATTAGATACATTAAGATACATTCCAACAAATGAGTCTGGCTTGACTGCTGGAGAAACACCCAATTAATGATGAAATATGAAGTGACTTGAACAATTTTTCTTATTGTAACACCTAATTCATTGTAATCCTTGAGGAAAAAAACTCCGTGTAGTCATTCAGAGATGAATTACCAGAAAATGTATATCACTGGAATATTGATTTCATCAGGATCTGCATAGATTTCTCATGTGCTCTTTTTTCTAGTTGATATGGAAGCTCTTACTTTTTTTATGTATATAATGAACAGTCAAAATGCTTTTAATTTAAATATTTCATATATTAATTATTTTGGAGTTTTTACTTTAGAAAATTTTAATGAATTAGCATTAATGTACAGTTTTTTAAAAATGATGTCATGCCTTCTATTGCTGAGTTGTTTTCTTTTCCTTCATAAAGTTGTGTTTAACATACCATATATCATGAACACAGTGGAGTTAAAGTTTATTTTAGTATCAGTTTTTCATGTGGTATCATATTTTCAAAGAGGAACCTAAATATTACTATTACTACTAGTAGCAAACCACCACCTTAAGTGTACATATTATTTAAAACTAAAAACAACCCTACAGGTGTAACATAGGATAATATAGATAATAATTTGAAGTGATATGTTGGCCACCCCATGCTTTTTTGTATTGCATTGTATTGTCACCTCTTGCCCATTTTCTCAATAGCATTTATTTCTTCAAAGAAGGGGGTGATGAAGAATGAATAAAAAATTATTCAAATTCCAAAGGTGAGGCTTTCATACTGCTAAAATTCTGACTTGGATGACTGACTAGATAATGATGAAACCCAGACTTAACAAAAGATCCCATAAGCAGGGGACAGTGGTAGAGGTAAAGCGAAGAAAGCAAGTACTAGAAGAAGGAAGTAAAAGCAAATCCCATTAAATGTAACCACAAATCTTGCAGGCTCCTGGAGCTTCCTCTATTTGGCATGATGCAGGCACAGAACACAATCCAGGTTCATTAAAAATAGCGTTGTGCCGGGCGTGGTGGCGCACGCCTTTAATCCCAGCACTCGGGAGGCTGAGGTAGGCGGAGCGTTGTGAGTTCGAGGCCAGCTTGGGCTACAACGCTAGCGCAAGGCCGGCCTGAGCTACATAGTGCGACCCTGCCTCAAAAAAACCAGGGCCGAGAGTTTGGCTCAGTGGCTTAAGCGCCTGCCCTGGCAGGCGCAAGGCTGTGAGTTCAATCCCCGGTGCCTCAAAAAAAAAAAATAAATAAATAAATAAATAAAAAAATAAAAATAGCGTTGTGAGCCCTCTTAGACATTCACTCTACTTTTAGAAATAGAATAAATCCAGAACAGCCAGGAGAGCTAAACAAAACAATATGTAGATGGGAGAAAGAGACTAGTATGGGGACTTTCATGAACTGATCATCAGAGAAACAATGGAAACAGCAATAGCTCAACCTTTTCTTGGAAATTTCACATGACAGAAGACCAACCATGGTCTAGATAAACATTTCCCAAGTGAAACAAATTATTCCATGTGTCAAATTATTGAGCAGAGAAACAATCATACCTACTGTAGATTTTTATCTGAATCTCAGTATTGCAGGTAAGGCTTCTATCTCCCTACCTGCAAAGCATGGTCAGCCTTTTATGCTTCACTACGCGTAGCCTCCCAGTTGCAGAACCCTGTCTTTCTATGACTATAAGGGCAGTATTTGGTTAATAATGTGTCAAGGAAAGAATATAGGACTCAGTTCCATAATCTCAACTTGGGCAAACATTGAAAATGCATCCCCGGGTCAGAATTCCCTAGACAATTATTTGCAATTCCATCAGTGAGACTGAACTAGCTCTCCTGCCCATCTGGCTTTTGAACTTCCCTATTTGTACATCCCTTCAAAGCACTCTCTAAGGATAATCCCTTTTCCACATTCACCTTAGTATATCTACATTTGTTTTTAAGAAACCCAACCTAAAACACAAGACAAAGGGTAAAATAAATTTAGTCTTGAGAGTCCTATGTCAGACAGAAATACTACATACAGTTGTGAATACTGATTCAAAAGATTTCTGGGTTTCTGCTTAACTTTTTGAGTGAAAGTGTACTGCTTTTCAAAGATGATCTCCTAACTCTATCTCCTGAGAATTCCCTCCAATGCTATACATATTTCTTTCAGAGGAAACAAATTAAGGACAAGGTTTGTCATTTTGTCCTTCAAGCTGTTGGCACCAAGGCCTTTGGACAGACATGTAATGAATTCCTAATCCCTGTTTCCATTGCTTCTTTGGACAGACATAGAATGAAACTCTGGTATGGAGATTCTAATATTCAGGATACTGGGCAATTATACCAGATAATTATTTTTTGAACATCTCATCTGTTGACATGTGTGTTAGTTACATAAATAGGTTTAATATTGCTTATTTTACAAATAAAAAGCCTGAATTTTTTATCTGTATATGCTTATCTAAGTTCATCTTGATTAAAAAAGTGTCAGAGAAATATCCACATGCAGATCTAACACTGAAGTTCTCATTTTTATCACATTTCTATGTAGAATAAATCTAAATAATTATCTTCATTATCCAAAATTGTTTTACAATTATGCTTAGTTTTCTATGTAAGGTGTCCCAGAAGTTAAAGTTATCAATGTTTTCTTATTTTGCAGATACAAACTAGCTCTAATTGATATTTTCTTGTATCTGTGGTTAGACCAGTGGTTGGAGTTAAATATTTCAAAGTATCTCTTTACAAGTTTATTTTACATTTATTTAATGCATTAGGAAAATGTTATTTTTGTCATACTTTGTTTTGTCTCTATAAATGAAAGAGTATATCTATGTTTATCTTTGTTTTATGTAAATTTTTTGAAATCTTAAATAACATCCATAAATTTCACTTTGAAAATGTTTGACAAAGTGTTTTTTTCTATTATACCATTACGAATTTTACTATTTTGAAGACAGCAACCTTGACCTGAAGACTTAAAATTTTAGTATAAATTATTTACAAATATTGTCATGCTACAAGAATAAAAACATATCCTTTTAAACATAATGAAAAGACATTATAAATTCACAAGATGCAAAGTTTTATTTATATATTCAATTACCACCATAAAAGCTACAAAGCACATATTTAAAAAAGCTCATCTTAATGAAGGAAATATGAGAGGATGATTTTAAATGGTTTTAGTCATTAGCATGTACCTTGACAAGAAAAATAAATGCTCAAATGAAACAAAAATTTAAGGTTAATATTCTATAATTTTGGAGTATGTAGTCCTCCAACATTTACAGCAATATCAGAAAAATAAAGATCTGATTTATACCTCATAGCTTCAATCATTTCACCTCCACAAAACTATCCTTAAGGGAGGATGTGAAGTTATCATTCTATTAATATTTCTTCTTAAAGTCGAAAATATAATGAAAAGGAAAAAAGAGATAATGGGTTCTCATAATTACCTTTGAGCTTAAAAGTTATTTCAGGATTTCTTAAAAAGAAAACCAAGGAAGTATTACCATATCTAATCAAAGGAAAAAAATCCTTGCAATCCTATGACCAATGCTAGGTGCAAGAACTGTGCTCTTTACCTTTCTTTCTTTCTTTCTCTTTTTTTTTAAATTTTTTTGCACAGGAGAACAAACTTCATCAATAACTGTGGCACAGATAATACCTGTGCTTTCTTATTAAATACATTGGGTGACTGACATTTGTTTCGCTTTTGTCAGTATCTGATAAGAATCTTTAATTTCTTAATACATTCTTTTCATAAAAGTTCAAAAAACATTCATGAATTTACCTTTTATTGTCAAAGTTTACTAGGATAATATTTTCCATGACAGTCTCTTTTTTCTTAAGCATAGAGGTAACAAAGTAGATATGCAACATGATGTTGGAATTGAGATCATTAGTCTCACTACACTAAAACTTAGAGTCTATCCGTATGTGTTGTACAACTTCACACACAGTGTAGTGTATTAAATTTTATACAAAACACTATGCTTATGGCATATTCATCATTATCAAATTACATAAACTGTTATATCTGTGCTTTGAGGAATATAATGGCAGATTAACATTTAAAGAATTCAAAATTGTGATACATTCATACATTGTTCATTAATTTTTGTCAAGCACAGTGTCCCAGAGAATACTTGTGATTATTTTGATTTATGTCTTGGAATTCATAATATATTTCTTTGTTTATTAAAGTGCTGCATAATATTCTTCTAAGGTTATTTTCTAATTGGTAAAATTTATCAAGTATTTTGAAAGTTTCAATTAAAAATGAAATTGATGTGTTTGAAAGGTTATAGTGACATTGCATTCAGTATAATGCTAAAATTTAATTTAAAAAAATCAATTAACAGTAGTCTTTCAAGGAAAAACATGATATTATAGCAACCTTCAAATATGGTAATATTGAACCTCATAAAAGCACGAAAAGTAGAGAAATACACAGAGATTTGATCAAGCTTACTTTCACTATAGACAAGATGAATTTCTGTTGTTTATTTTTTGGTAGGTTTTACTTCAAGAAATATGAAACACAAAGAATCAAAGGAGATGATGGTTAGAACTTGATAAGAAGACACCACAATTGGTCCTCTCTGGGAGTTTAAGGTTAGAAAGAAGCAGATCATGCTAGAGATGTAAATGCCTTTTTAAAGATTAAAGACATCAGGCCAGGGTGAACAGAAATATTGCAATGATGCAACTACACACACACAATATTAGGCATGGAACCCTGTGAGTACTAGAACAGATTAAAACCATCTATTTCCAGCCAGACGTAGTGGTGCACGCCTATAATGCCAGCACTTGGGAGGCTGAAGTAGGGGGATTGCCATGAGTTCAAGGTCAGCCTGGGATACACAGTGCGTTCAAAGCTAGCTTGAACTACATATCGAGACTTGTCTCAAAAAAGCAAGCAAACAAACAAAAACTCATCTATTTCCTCAAGTAGTAAAGTCTGCAAGAGTCATTTGAATGATAAACCTGTAAATTCCTGAAACTGCAGGAAAGATTCAAGGTCATTACAATACTGATAGTGAGTAACAATCTGTTGGGAGCAATAGTATTTTAGGAGCATCAACCGAATTTCAGTATAATATCTATGTTATTATGGTATCACTTCTATCATCTTTCTGTGACATACATTTGTATATACATAGTGGATACACACATAGTGATCAAAACTAAAAGATACACACACACACACACACACACACAGATACATTGGTAATTCCATTTTGGAAGCAATATTTGTTCAAATAATTTTGCATTTTCTTAAACTAACATAGAGACAAATGTGAGAAATATTTTAAGCATATTCAACTAACTCAGTATAAGAATATTTTTATATCAAACAGATAAATTCATCTCTCCACTAATTTTGCAATTCTTCTGTTACCTTAATAAGCATAAATAATTAGCATGTCTAAAACACTTAAAAGTTTTTACATTTTTTTAAAGAAAAAAAACAAAAACAATGATATAAAATTTCAAAGTAAGGTTGGAGAGTAACTATGGTTAGTACATTGTGCAGTTATTTTCAAAGTAGTTGCTCCTATTACAGGCTATATGTATGAAAAATTGATCAAACAATATAGACAGTCACCTTTGTTTTCAAAGAATTGATAACACTTAGTACCATGACTATCTTAACTGTTCTGCGGGTGTATGTTTATTTATTTATTTATTTTTACTTTTCCCTTCCTTCTTTTCTCCTTTCTCTCATCCCGGTTTTTTTTTACCTTTTGAACAGCTTCCTTCCACTCCAAAATATCTATTGTCCATTCTGGATCCTATTTACTTTTTCAGATTCTTATGTTAGGGAGACAATACAATGTTTACACACACAAGGCTAATTTATTTCCATATAAATGTCTTGGTTATCCTTCCTTATAGTTGAGTAGTACTCCATTGTTTAAAAATGTCACATCTTTTTTATTCATTCCTCAGTTAATGGGCATTTGGGTTCCTTCCAAAATTCAGCTATTACAAATCATATTGCTATAAACATTGGTGCACATATATAGCTGTGTTATGATATTTTTCATTTTTCTGGGAAAATACCCAGAAGGGGAATTCCTGGGCTGAATGGGACCGCTAAATATAATTTTTTGAGGAATCTTCACATTGATTTCCATAGTGGTTGCACACAGTCTACACTCCCACCAACAGTGGAGAAGTGTTCCTTTCACTCCACAGCCCCTCCAGCATTTGTTATTGGTTGATTTCTGGTTGATAGCCATTCTTCCTGGGGTGATACAGAATATAAGTGCTGTTTTTAATTTGCATCTCCCTGATGACCAATGATGTTGAACATTTTTTTCATACATTTATTTGCCATTTGTATTTCTTCATCAGAAACGTATGTATTCATCTCAGATGTCCGTTTTTGGATTGAGTCTTTGAATTTGGGGGAGGGGCGCATGGTTTTTTCAATTCTTTCTGTATTCTAGATAGACATCCTTTGTCTGAGGGACAGCTGGCTAAAACTGTTTCTCACTCAGTGGGTTTTCTTTTCCCTCGGTTGGTGATTTCTCTCCATATGCAAAACATTTTTAATAAGATGAGATCCTAGTTATTGTTTCTTTGGAGTGTTTCCTGTGCAGTTTGGGTTTTGTTCATGAACTCTCTGCTACCTTTATGTCTTCAAGATTTTTACCTACTTTCTCTTCCAGTGGATTTAGTGTTTCTGCTTTAATATTTAGACCTTTGATCCATTTTGACCTTAGGGTAGTGTACGGTGATAGTCTTGGGTCTAGTTTTAGTCTTCTGCATGCAGAGAGACTTTTCCAGTACCATTCATTGAAGAGGCTATCTTTCTTCCAGTGAATATATTTGGCCACTTCAACAAAGATAAAGTGATAGAATATGTTTGTAGTTGTATCTGCATCTTCTAATCTGTTGCACTGGTCCTAAGGTCTGCTTTTTGCAAATGCCATACTGATTTTATCACAGTAATTTTGTATTATAATTTCAAGTCAGGGATAGTGATGCCTCCTGCCTTGCCTTTGTTACCCAAAATTGCCTTTCGTTATGTCAACATGAACATCATATATTAATAATTTTAAAACACTGAAGATAATGATTTCATATATATTAGTCTTTTGCTTTGTGATTACTACATACAATACTATACTCTATATTGTGGAAGTTAAGATAAATATATGAACAGATGAAAGTAATGATATACCTGCACACACATGTGTATATGCATTTGTGCTTGCACATGTCTCTGTGTATGTCCATAGAAGTCAATTCAGAGAAATTGCTAATCATTTAATTTGATCAGAACTACTTAACATATTAGCAGTTAAAATCAGTAGAGAACTTAAACTAAACAATTTGAAACAAGTCATTGAGACTATTATTGTATATCATAGCATATTCCTATTCAACCTAGAGAAAGAATTGAAATACTTAGTGGAATACAGGAATAAGAACAGGAGGAAATAATATATATTCAGATAAAGGAAACTTCTACAAAGACTCACTTTTAGAAAGCAATGTTTCTTTAATTATTCACATTAAAGAAACTCCAGAACATAAATATATTTTGGTAGGCAATAGCAGTTGACTTAGAATATAGGACAAATGGAAATTTGGCCTCAATTACAGATCTCATCAAAGTCTGTAGAGTAACCTACCTATTGCTGTAAGAATTACCATATCATGGACCATGTATTTTTTCAAGTGATTAAGGGTATATTACACAGTGAATTTCTACTCAGACCAGAAAATAAGACACCAAAGTTGACTTTCTGTTAGATTCTCAAGGTTTTATCTTGCCCATTTTTGATCATTTGTACTGCTCATAACTTCAGAGAATATTCTAATTGTTCTCAATGACAGAAACATTTTTCATTTTGCTTACAGTTTTATCTTTTTAAAATTTCAGATGATTATGCCTTGATATAAGACCTTAACCAGCTAAAATAAATCTTCTTTCTATTTTACAATCTACTCATACAAGTATTTATATATTTATCATATTCCCCCATTTGTCATAATATCTCTTAGCCATACATAGTAAGTATCCTTAATTTTCTTTATTAAATTAAAGATCTCTTTCCTTTTATCATTTTCATTATCTATAAGCTGACTAATTTTTCACCATGTCTTTTATGTCAAAGAGGAGATGGGAGAGAAAAATGAGAGAAGTAATTGAAAGACACATTTTCTTATGAAATGCTTAAGTTTATTGTGTTAGAACTATCTAATTTTCTTTGAGTATATGAAAACATTTTATACTAAATTGAGCTTTGATTTCCATAAACAAAAAAAATTAGTGAAAGTCCTTAAGTATGCTGTGAACACATACTGTTTAATATCCTAGTGGCTTCTTAATAATTATAAGAATTCTGAGGCTTTTCTACCTTGCATATCCTAAACATTCTAACCTCTTCCTGAAAACCAGTTCTAAAGATTCTGACCACATGCTCAGTCATAGTTACAACACGACTCACTCCAGGTACCAATTTAGCCATTTTCCTGTCGCTGGGACAAAATACCCAATACCTGTAAAGGAGAGAAGGTTTATTTTGGCTCACACTTTTAGCGAGTTCAGTGGCAACAAAACAGAAGCAGTATAACACAGGAAGTGTCTATACCACATAGTGATCAGTAATCAGAGAGAAAATGTACAAGACGAGGACAATAACATACCCTTCCAAGACATGCACCCTGTGACCTGCCAAATTCCACCTCCAAGCATGAACATTTTGGGGAACATTTTATGTATAAACCATAATGGCAGATACACAATGAAATAAAAACTCTCTCTCTCACCATGCATGAAAATCATTTCAAAATAGATTGAAGAACTAAATTTTAAACCTGAAACTATGAGATATAAGAAAATATACAGGGAATATTTCAAGTCATTGTTGTAGGTAATGATTTTTTCAATAAGACCCAAAAAGCAATGAAAATAAAAATATATAAATATGATCACATCATATAATGAAATTTCTGCACAGTAAAGGAAACAACAGGATTATGAGAGAAACAATTTAGAGAATGGAGGAAAGTATTTGCAAATGGTACATCCAACAAGAATTTGACATCCAGAATATACAAGAAATTAAAAAGTATAAACACTAAAATAACTGGGTAGCAATTAATTTAATACTACAGACTGAGAATGAAAATCTCTAGCTAACTGTACTCTATATTAATAAAGCTAATAATTAGGCCCTGATAATTTGAGGACACTTAGGGATATACTACTCAGCTCCAGTTTACCAAATGCTTTGCAATTTTATTTATCTATTTATTTATTGGTACTGGAGATCAAACTCACAACCTCATGCCTACCAGGCAGGCACTTACACCACTGAGCTAAATCCCCAGCCCTGCTTTGCAATTTTAGAAGCACATTAACAACAACTAACAAGTATGAGACATAGAATGTTAACTATCTTGCCTGCATCTTTATTTGCTATCAGATCTAAAATATTTGTTTTCCTTCTAGCAAAGTGTCATTGTTCAACGGACTATTCTTTTACTCCATCATAAAATTTACATAATCATCAGATTAGCTTTTTAAGTCAAATACTGTACAGGTTTCCAAATGCTACTACAGTATTTTCTATACATTTGTGGCGTAAAGCAATCCAAATTTATCATGTTACAGTTTTGGAGTTTAGAAGTACAAAGTAATCTGGAAAAAGTCAATTTTCCATTGCATTCTATTCCATTCCATGTTCCAGGCTGCAGATGAGAATCCATTTCCTTGTTACACCAGAAGAGTAACACATTCTTTGTATACTATCCTCTTTCTTCTTCCAAGTCAAGTAACAGCTAGTCAAGACCTTATCAGCCTTCATCAATATCAATCTGACATTGCCTATTTTGCCTCCCTCTTGCACTTTTATGGAGATGCTGGTTAAAACTCAGAAGGCCAGAATACTTACAGAAACATGGGGAGTAAAGGTCTGGTTCAGGGAGCTTAGTTGGGAATGAGGACTGTATTGGCCACTGGACTATATTTGCAGTGTGTTGTGCTCTAACATACAACTTGTCTACATTTTGCCCATGTCATAGGATTTGCATGAGATTAAGACTAAAGGTATTGCAAGGGACTTTACAAAAGATTTAGATTAATAAAGAAAGACTAATCTGGAAGACTAAATTTCAACAACCCAATGGTCAGGGTTTGGCACAGGTACTACAGGCTGCTTTTAGCAAGGTATATATTGAGAATCAGGAGCCAAAACCAAAGCTAAATGATACAAAATTATCCATTTTTTTCCAGAAGAGAAACCCCTGTTAAATTCAGGGAAAGGAGAGCACAGTACACTACCTGAATGTCAGCAGTGAAAAAGAAGCCAAGTATTTTACATCAGAACAATATGAAAGACATCTTGAGGGCATCTGAGGAACCGTCCAGAACTCACCATTCTCAGGCTTAAGGCCAAAAATCTATAAACCATTCATTTGAGAAGAGACTCCTGGTATACCTGTTGAGGAAGGGATTGCTAAGTAACTGGTTCCTTGGAAAGCATATTACTGTACTCAGCCATCCAGCCACTCAGTGGACACTAAAATCATGGTCACTGGGGGTCAGACTATTGCTTGAGTTGGCAGCAGACCTTAACATCAAACATATATGTGGTGGTTGTTCAGGTACACAGAACACAAGAGTTACAAGATGGGAGAAGTTTCCACCTAGATTTCAGAAAAAAATCTGAAAGGTCAGGCAATGTGTTTCAGAAGAGCAATATACGCAGCTGTGAGAGTGAAGTGACACTGCCAGGAAGTTGGAGATGCCAGCAATTTAAAATGTAGGCTGATGAAAGCCTCAGGAAATGAGATGTGTTAGCCCAAGAGAGAAACCATGAGAACTGCAAGTAGCAATGGCACAGGAGTGGGACTGCTCAAACCTTTTGGAGCTCACAGCTCACCACCACTTGTGCTGAGTTCTTGCCATGGAGCTATGCTCTTTAATGTTTACCTAGGAGCATGTTGGTCATCTTTGGAGGTGGAGCCCTGTCAGAATGGGTAGGACACTTGGGACATGATATAGAAGGGTGTATTCTCTTTCCCTGCTATTCCCTTCCATCTCTGGTTCCTTGTTGCGGTGTGGTACAGTTGGCTTTCCTCCACCATGCCATTTTTGCCTTCAAGCTGGCTGACTATAGACTGAAAGTACTGCAAGTGTGAACCAAAATAAATCTCTCCTTCTTTAACTTGAAGATGTTGTATATCCCAGGGATGAGGAAATAAAGTACACCTACTCAATTTTGTCAGCCCTATGTATTGAAAAGAACTTTTCTGCAAAACACGTTCTGACTGTCATTGTCAAAAAATGGTTGTCTGAACATGAATTTCTGTTTTCTGTTCTGCTCCATTATAAATGAACTCCCCCTAAAATATTTGAAATATATTCCAAGTCACTAATTATCTAAGAAATACATATTAAAACCACAATGACAAGCTGGGTGTGGTGGTACATGCCTGTAAACCCAGCACTTGGGAGGCTGAGACAAGAGGGTCACCTTGAGTTCCAGGCCAGCCTGGGATACATAGTCAGACTCTGTCTCAAAAAACAAAAAACAAACAAACAAACAAACAAAAAACACAAATGATGAGATATCATCTCATTATGAATGAATTAAAACATTCATAATCCAAAAGACAAGAAATAATAAATACTAGCAGGAATGTGGGGAAAAGGGAGCTTATACACTGCTCAGAGGAATAAATATTAGTATTACCATTGTGAAAAACAGTATGAGGATTCTAAGAATAACTAAAGATATTCAAAGGAGACAAAATCTTTATATCAAAAAGATACTTGTACCTGATATTTATTTATTCACAATATCCAAAATAAGAAATCAACCCAGATTCTCATAAGGAAATAAATGGGGCCTGTGAGATGAAATACCAACAGCTTATAGGAGGACAGGTTTAATTTGACTCATGGATTCAAAGTATCCAGTCCATGGTTTTATGACTGTGATACAGAAATATCACAGTGGAATAGTGTGATAGAGCAAAGATTCATAGTTCATGGCAGATAGGAAGCAGAGCAGGGGAACGGTATCAGAGAGGAAGGTGATAGAGATCAGATATGGTAATCAATGTCATGTCTCCAAGACTGACAAAAAGACATTCATAAGTGTCCTATGTTAATCACTTCAGTGACTTCCAAGCTAGTCTGAATGACACAGTTAAACTGAACCATCACAATTTTAACCCTTGTCTGTTTGACACCTAAACACACATGCTTAAGTTACATTTAATCTCCACATAAACAAAAGAGTTAATAATTCTATCTGACATATTGCAAATATCTGTGTACAACCACAAACATGGCAGACACTGTCTCAAGTCTCAACAGTTCCAAAAGTTTTCTGTGACTCTAGGGAAACTTTTAATCTTGAATCTCAGTAGAAAATCAATAGCAATTACATAATATCAAAGTACAATAGCACAGAGTAAATCTTTTCATTCCAAAAAGGACGAATAGGGGTCTTTGGAAGAATCAGATTGTGATGTTGTATATCTGATATGTTTTTCAAAAACCTCATGTGTTTGGACAGACATTGCATCATGAAAGTGCTACATTGAATGTACTAAGTGCACTGTTAGGAGGTAGTGCCTGGTTGGAGGTAGTTTGGTGTAGTGTGACCTGGAAGGGTATATATTTCTCCTCAATTCCCACCTCCACTCTTTGATGAGCACTTTGCCAGTGCCCATGCCCTTCCACTGACTATTTCTGAGTTTAAGGCAACTGACCAAAAATTTCAAAACCATGAGGCAAAATAAACCTTTTTTTCCTTTCAATTGTGAGTTTCAGATATTTTGCCCTAGTAACATGGAAAGTGACAAAGATATGATCCAAAATAAGACCAAAACCTAGCATGAAAAATATTAAGTTCTACTGCTAAATATCTGGTATTTAGGACATGTGGTTGCGAGATGTGAAATCCAAAGTGCCTAGGGAGCCACATCCTTATCTCCTTGAGGATTACAGTCCTCATGGACTCTTCCTTGGGCTGGCTCCACTCACAATCTGCAACTTTCTTTCTTTCTTTCTTTTTTTTTTTTTTTGCAGCACCGGGGATCCAACTCACAAACTCGCACCTGCCAGGGCAGGCGCTTAAGCCGCTGAGCCAAACTCCTGGCCCTAGTTTTTTGAGGCAGGGTTGCACTATGTAGCTCAGGCCAGCCTTGTGCTCGCATTGTAGCCCAAACCAGTCTCGAATTCACAACACTCCTCCTACCTCAGCCTCCTGAGTGCTGGGATTAAAGGTGTGCGCCACCACACCTGGCTACAACCTGCAACTTTCATCAGTAGACAGTCCACATTCCTGGAATCTCCAACTTCCTGGAGTTTCCATTGCACTTTTAGCTTCATTTCTATAGCTACATACACTTTACTCTCAGGGGTTCATTGTTTTGCCTCACAGAACTTCCTTTAAAATCTGGGTGCAAGCTTCATGGACTCCAAAACTTTTGGAATCAGGATGCCATTGAAACCAGCGTTGCATGAATGACTTCAAGGTCTGCTGTCAGTGAAAGTAGTAGTCAAGCCATGTTACACCGCTCTCTGAATGCCTGAATGACTGAGCATAGGGGAATGAATCTTGGGAAATCAATTCCCTAGGTCTGCCTTCTTGAGCAAGGAACCAAAGGACTCTTTTCTCAACTGAATGGATTCTACTTTTATGCTTTTAAGTGTGAGAAAATTGAAGTCCTGTTGATTGTTCAGATGCCATCAAGGCATTATTGCGCTTGTCCTGGTTTAAAGTTTCAGTTTCTTTTTAATGGCACTAACCTTCTCAGCAACCACAACTCCTTGGCTCCAAATTTATATGTGGTTCCTTTTGGCCAAAATATATGCTTTAAAATAACTATGCTCTACTTTTCTGTTTACAACTCACACTATAAATCTGGGTAAAAGCAGGTAGCAATATTCATGCCACTTCCTGAACATTGGTCTACCCTGAAAATTCCTCTACTATATCAATTAGTCTACTGTCCTTAATAATCAGTCTCATGCAAATTCTAAGGACATGTGTGAAATGTAGATAATATTTTTTACCAGAGAATAACACACACGCCCTCTAGACCAGTTACTAATGTAGCTATTTCCCTAATCAAAACTCTTCAACCTGACTTTTACTGTCCACATTTCTGTCAGTATTGTGGTCTTTGGAGTTCTAACCATAATCACACATCGGGTTCTGATCATAACATTCTAAGGTTTCTGTAGCTTACCCTTCCAAAACCTTCCAAATTCCTTCTGCAAACCAGTCCCAAATGCTTCCAAACCACATGATCAATCTAGTTGAAGAATGATGCCATTTCTCTTGTAAAAAAATTCTGTATTAGTCTCCTTCTCATCACTGAGACACAGTATCTGACACCTACAATTGAAAGAAGGAGAGGTTTACCTGACTTACAGTTTCAGGGGATTTAACTGGCTCCAAGTTAGAAACTTAGTAAAAGATCATGACAGACAAAAATGTCTAGTTCATAGAAAATGCGAAGCAAAGCAGGACAAGAGTGCCAGAGGCCAAAGGGTCAGGTACCTGGCAATATATCCTCTTTAACTAAAGCAGACACCCTCAAACTGTTGTACTTTATTAATTGCTTTGTTGTATTTCAAGCCAATCACTTTGACATGGTGAAGTTTGACCAACACAAATGAATAAAGAACAAATGACATATTTACACAATAGAATAATGTTCAGTCACAAAAAGAGTGAAGTCCAGTCATTTGCAGCAACATGGATGCATCTGGAAAACATTATTCTGAGTGAAACAAGTCAGACAGATAGGTGATACTTGTTCTCATTTATTTATGGAAACCAGTAAATCAACCATATGAAAGTGGCCAAGAAAATAGTGGTCACTAAGATAGACAACATAAGGATGAGGTAGAAATAAAGCAAATGAAGAGGGACGTTTAGGGGCTGAGCAGGTTTTGATGGAGAAGGAGGAAGATGGAAGAAGTATGGACAGTAGAAGAGAGTAGACACAATCAATACACTATATAAACATGCATGAAAAAATCGAAGTGCATACTATTAATCAGTAAAACCAACAGGTGCTAAGTATAAAAACAAAGTCACTATATAGTTTAAATTTACAAATGTGGACACCACACAATTTATTATGTCATGTTGCAAGTAAAAGATTTGGCCAATCAAACACTCCTCTATATATTTTCCATTTAAACTTGGAAAGATACTTAGATTTTTTACCGTAATGATTAAGAAATTTCAACTAGGAAATTGAAACAGTGAAGATCACTAAGCTAGAAGTACTATAGCCTTACATATCTTCACTAAAAGAACCTGCAGACCATTGCTGTTTCACAGAAATAGTGCTGCTTTCCTAATGTCCTTGTCAGTGATATGACTAAGGAAAGAAACATGGAAATTATTTGAATACTTTATTGGCATCTTAGATATATTCACTGTACTTGACTTTATTTAAGGGCAAATTCTTATGTCTGAAAAATAAAGATAATAATTATACAATAAAGTATTTCTTTTTTATTTAAGAGAAGAAAAGACATATATAAGAAAGATAAAAAGCAAAACAGACAAACAAATGACTAGAGTAAATGCACAATGGTAACATTATAGGTTTACAAAACAGGATGATAGAAACTTGACAATGGTTGCAATACTGCGTATTGTTATCTTCAAAATGGTTGTTTACATTAACAGATATAGACATGTACAATTGATCTAATCATATGAGTACTGACTGTTCTTTCTCAATAACTAATACATTCAGCAGTATGTTCATTTTAGTTATCTTACATATACATATATACAGATTTATGTCTTTTCCTTTTCCCTTCTCTCTTTCCCCCTTTTCCCTTCCCAATTACTTTTGCTCTTTGAGCAGTTTTTTACCCTTACATAGTATTTATTATAGATTTTGGATCATATATACTTTTTCAGTTTCTTACACTAGGGAGACAGTATGGTATTTACACATGTGGACTTCATTTACCTCACTTTACAAGTATAAAAAGTGAATTAAATTTTGAATTCACACTATACACATTGTAATAGTTCTTTGGGATCAAGAAAAGGAAAAGTAATGGAAAGTACCTATTAAACTGTTCTCATTATTTTTTTAACTTAGGCTACAATTGGTATCATATTTCTAAATTTAACATTATTCTCAGAATTGAAAAAAAAAGGGAAAATTCCAAGAAGCAGAATTTTTGTATTCAAATTCTATGACTTTCTTGAATTTAATATGAAACATTATCACTTATAACACTGGATTATGTACTGAATTGTTAAATATAAAATGTATGCATTTGTTATATTTCATATGTCATTGCTATGTCATGATTTTTTAAAGTTCTTTACAAAATCACTTCCTTCAATCTTCACAATAACAATGTAAATTTTGTATTACTGTACATAGCTTAGAGAGAAATCCTGTCTTCTCTGAAAGTAATGATGTCTTTTCTGTCCATTTTGTATCTCTGTCAAATTCAAGTAACTTTTATTTTCAAGATCCATGATCCCCATCAGCATGTTATGTCACATCTGAGATTTAATCCAAATACTTTCAGATCAAAGTTCACTAGAGGGCAAATACTAAAGTAGATGTAAAAGAACATAGGCAAATCTGAAATCAGTTGAAAATGTAGTATAGTTGTATTTCACCATGAAATAATCAATAGATTAGGCTTACCTTTTTATTTGCTGCTATAACGGTTATGTGATTTTAAACAAAACAAAATGCAAAATGTTCTAAATATGAGACACTTGGTAGAAGATACCTTTCACCAAAGATACACTATAATATCTGTATAAATTATGGACTTTAAGAAGAGCAACTTAATCAGGATCAAAGGAAAGACAAAATAATTCTGATGTGCTATGGAGACAATGCAACAGTAGGCAATAGAAGTAATTTGCCGGGCTTCTTGGGTTCAAAAAGTAATTTGTGTAACCACAGGAGAACAACTTATAAGAACACATAGAAAATATGTTCTATGAATTTTAGTTAGCAATTTAGTTTTGAATGAAATTTCCAGGAAATAAAGAAGCTGATAGTGTCAAAGTAAGCTGCATTAACTAAAATGAGATCTCCTCCTTTCTGTTCCACACAGAACCTTTGCATTTGCTGTTTGCTCTTTCTCAAATACTTTCTCTCAGATACCTCTTATCCTAATAAACATACTAAATGTACCTGCACTTTAATGTTACACTATTACCAAATTCTTTCTTTACCACTTTCGTGAAAGCAGATGTATTCCTCTTTCATCTCTATCTTCTGTTTTATTTTATTTTTTTAAATAATTTATTCTAGTACTGGGGATTGAACACAGAACCTTTCCACTGAACTTTGTTCATAGTTCCCTTGTGTTCTGAAACAAAATTCTAAAATTCCTAAATTCTTCAAGTTGTGCTTGAAATTGTGATCCTCCTGACAGCCTCTCAGAGTGTTGTAATTACTGAGATGTGCTGCCACACTGAGCTTTTTTTATTCTTTTTTTGAGAAAGCATCTAAGTGGTTATGTTGCCCAGGCTGAAATCAAACTTATGATTCTCCTGTTTCCGTTTCATGTTTTACATTTTAATTCACAGCACTTAATCACAATTTTTGTTTATTGTTTTTTCTCCCTAACCCAATAAATAATTCTCTAAGATCAATGGATTTGTTGAGTTCAGTGCCTAGAAGAGTGACTCTGACTCATTGCTAGAACTGAATAAAGATATTAACTGAGTAAACTAAAGGATGATACAACATGATGGTGTCACGTGCTACTGAAGAAATACGTAATAGTTTTAAAAATAAAAATGTAAAAAGTGGTTCTTCTAAAATATTTTATGGAAGAAATATTATCAATTTGCAACATCATCTGAATGCAAAAAAAAAAAACATTTTCAATGAAAAATAGTCTCCAGAATAATCAATTGCACAGACTAGACGTATGAATGCAGTTCCAGAACCCCTTGAAAAATACCTGGGTTATGAAATGGATTCCTAAGGTTTACTTGGAGATAATGAACTCTACACTCTGATTCTGGGAAAGCTGTAAAGAGAGAGATTTCAAGTTATATGAGTTTCACAAACTAAAAATTTAAAACAAATTGATATCAAGTATAAGAAATATAGCTATATCTTGCAAATCAACAACAGGGATAAAAAGTAACTCAGGATTTAAAAAAAAACTGCCATACTGTTTTCAAAAGGTGTTTAAAGAAAGTATATTTAAGATAAAAAATAATGTGAGCATAACGTGTGTCAAAAGAAAACAAGAAGTTATTATTCAGGAAGAATTGAAACAGGAGCATGTGATTATAAAAAGAAAACAGTAAGGTGAGTAATCAGGAAGCTAGAAAGAAAAAACACAGTAAGGTAAGTCATCATGGACTGATCTGAGACTCAAAGGGAATGATGTACTGAGCTGAGGGTATATTTTGCAAAAATGATTATCACTAACACATGGTAAGAATGCACATTACACATTTTGGAAACAGCAGAAAACCAGATTAAGTAAAGATTAGTAGAAAAAGATACAAGAGAGGTATTAAAAGGACAAATCTTATAGTATTGACATGACTTCGAGAAAATCTAACAGGAGTTCATAAATAACTAAAAGACTAGAGAAAAAGGAAATGAAGAGAAAATTAGGAAGAATACAGTTTACTGAAAACAGACATCATGCCTCAAATTGAACAAATCACTCGGGCTACAGGTGGAATAAATAAATCAACAATTCTAAATAATGTCATAGTAAAACAGAATTTTAAAATCTTTTAAACAACTAGAGAGGAAATATAAACTGAATAAATGCTAAATAAAATTTATAGTTGCACTCACTCCAGATGAGCAAAGAGGAATTACAAAATTGCAAAGGAATTATGAAAATAGTACAATAAATTTTAAACCTAGAATTTCAAATCCAACTAAACCATTCTTTCATATAAAAAGAAAATAAATTTGATTTTCTGACAGAGAGAATTTAGCACATAGAGTATCTTTGAAATATCACCTATAGAATATTCTTTGAGAAGAAGTAATGTGGCTGCAGAAGACATGGCATTTCACAAATCTATTGCATATAGCTTATGATTCCAGTAATTTTGACTATAAAATAATAGTTTTTGACATTAAAAAGTTATAAAATTATAAAGAATAACTGAAGAAATTATAAAGATAGCTCTATTAGCTGATAGATGATGATAGAATTCTTATCATATTCCAGGAGAAGAAGAGATATTGAGCCCTGTTAGTTTTTTTTAGAAGTACAGTTGTTACAATGGTTCCTGTTTACAATACAGAGGTTTGAATGGAAGTAACTACAAATCTGAGAAATGACAAAGAGCAAGAGAAAAGACAGGGAGAGAAATGTATGCAATAGCCAAATAACCAACCACTATACAAGATAAATCTACAAGCAAAATTTCAGTGTGAGGTCTTCAGTAGCCCAGTGGGGGTTCTACCATGAGTTTCACTTATCCTGAATCCAATACCCTGATAGTTTGGGCAATTTATATGACTTCTCTAAGACTGATGTCATCTTCTTTAACATGGGTGTTATAGTTGAGTTTTCCTGATAGGCTTACACTGAATATTATAAGGGATATAATGACAATTTTGTGTTAAATATTTATTGTGTGTTTATATAAAAGCATCAAATTTTTTTTATTTTAAAAAAGCAAAATAGAAATAAAGGTAGAAATAATACAGAATTTTAAAAAAAACAGTAAAAAATCAATACTAGTCAGTGTATTACGTATTGTTATCTTAGAAGTAGTTGTTCAAGTTACAAAATCTAGGCTTTAAAAAGAATCAGACAATCAAACAATGACAACACAAACTATTCTTTCTAATAAACTAACAGAGAATTAGTAGTATAGTTATCTATCTTGCATCCTTATACATACACACAGTTATATGTGTATACCTACAAACATATAATCTTTTCCTTTCTTCCCTTTCTCCTTTCCCCTATACCAGCTGTTCTTTAATTTTGGGCACTTTCTTTCCCTTTCCTTATTACAATATCTATTGTACATTTCGGATCTTATTACTCTTTCAGGTTTTTTTAATTGTTATTTATTTTTTATACCAAGGAGACAATAAGATATTTACAAATGTGAATCTGATTTATTTCACTTATGAGTATAGTCTGGAGTTGCCTCCATTTACTTATAAAAGCCTCAAGATCATCTTTTTTATAGCTCAGGGATATTCCATTGTATAAAAATACCATATCTTTTTCATTCATTCTGCAGATGATGGGCATTTTGCTTGTTTCCAAGATTTAGCTATTACAAATTGTGCTACTGTAAACATGGTTGCACATATATCATTGGCGGGGCTGTGGGCAAAGAGGAACCCTTCTCCACTGTTGGTGGGAGTGTAGACTGGTGCGACCATTGTGGAAATCAATCTGGGGATTCCTCAAAAAACTAGGATTGGAAATCCCCTTGAATCCAGCTATTCTCCTTCTGGGTATTTTTCCAGAAAAATTGAAAGTGTCATGTCACAGCATCAAAATTATTAGCATTGACAGTTCTCGGTGTACAAAGTTTACAAAATAACAATGGAAATAAATTCCTATATGACCTCCAATGAAAATCCCAACACAATACTATGGCAAAAATAATTGTTACTTCAATTATCACATCTAAAGCAGTTTTCACAGAAGACAACAGCATGTTCCATACACATGTATCACTTACACTGACAATACATGTGCTTTGCTTTCCTGGCCTTTCTGTAGGAGATATTTGACACCTTGATAGTCTTGCTGTCTTTTCAGGAGTTCCTTATTATAATATAAAACATGTACCTAGCAGAAAAATGAGATATCAACAAAATAAAATATCAAATATGAGTGAAAATAGACATTGACATTCTCATCTCAGCTGTTTATTTGCTTACAAACCCTAAAAGATAACATCAGAAATAAAAATCTATGTGAACTACAATGTAAACACAAACAAAGATCTACCACAGAAATAATCTTTGCTTCAACTGTCACACCCAAGGGAGTCTGCACACATGCCAATTGCATGTTCCATGCACAAGAATCACTTATACTGACAGTGTGTATGTTTTGTTTTCCTGTCCCATTCTATAGGGCACAGTTGATGTATTCTTGGTTTTCCTATTGTTCCTTGTTCACCTGCCTGTTCACCTGTCAGCTCAGCAGTGTGCTCCACAATTATTTTGTGTAGTTCCCCGGAAGAAATATTTTGTTCTCCTCTGCTGTAAATGATCTTTTATGAGTTTGAGTGCCCATCCTTTAAGAAAATTTCTCCATGTTATTTTGCATTGTTATTTTCTTTGTAAACTCTCAAACTATTTATGCCCCACATTTCTAGGATCAAGTTAAACACAACCATTGGCCAATGCTTTGTGTTTTCAGTGACAATATTATAGACAGCTAAGTTAGATAGAAACACAAAATGCAATTAAACAGTGCAAGTCTCTCAAGGGAGACAGTGGAGAAGATGAGAACATATTACAACTGTGGTTGGAGGTGCATCTGTTGAAGTCCAGCCATCAAGATAAGGACAGAATGACCAGTACTGCATGCTTCCCTGAGGGATAAGCAATATACAAAATTGGTGTCACCTGTTCCAATAAAGTCTCAATAAACATCAGTCACTCAGGTGGGTGACCAGGGCTTCCAGACCCATCTTTTCCTACAAAGACCTGTGTTCTTTCTAAATATACTTGCTACATAACCTAATTCTCCTTTGGATCAATATTACCTAAGCAACGATACTTGTAATCTTACTGGTTGATTATTGTTTTGACCCTATTGCACCCACCTCACGATTTTGCCCGATAAGCTTTCCTTTGAGAAGTGGGCTTGTTGGCAACTCACTTTCAGATCCCCTCCTGTCTCTCATGGAGCTATCTCTCTCAATAAATGTTTCCTACTCTTAAACTCCATTGTTCTTTGATTTTGGGGAACACAAACTTGGTGTTGGGAGTTACATTATATCCTCTATATTGACGTCATTGTTTCTGCATCACTTATCAACAACACCTACTCTACTTTTGCTTTTGATATAGATAGTTACCATCTGAGGCTTCAGTTTTTTCCAGGTTTTAGTACAGTTAGCAGCAAAGGATCCAAGTCACTCCTTTCCTTCCCTTCAACTGTAAATGCCACACCCCTCTCATATACTACCTAAAACTACCGTGACCAATGCTGCAAGATTTTCACCAACAGGCATGTATTCAGATAGTGTGTGAATTTCATAATATTTTGAAACAAAACTCTCAAATAAGTGAAATAGCAGTCTGATTTCAGTTACTTTGCTTTCTTAGTGGGTAGTTCTGTCAATAAACCTCAGGCTATTTTGAAGAATACCAAATCTCCTCAGTGTCATTGTTATTCTACAACCCTTAAATCCACACCCATAAGTCTTTACATCCATAAGTCTTTACATTCCTGTGATTACCATGCAAAATCCCTGTGGTACAAGAGACCTATGAATGCTTTCAGTTCAGCTAGGGAGGTGTCATAATAAACACATTTTTTAGTATGAATAGTGGTGCATACAGAACATTTCACTTGTATTTCATCATTCATGTATTTCACAACATCTTGTGGCATAATCTGCTACAAAACTTTCCAACACTTCACTATACTGTCATTCTGTCCAATAAGTTTTACTCCCGCCAAGATTCTAACTACATTTTTGGCAGTTTTCCTACTATTGAGTTGTTGCATTTGGTTGTGTGACCATTTTGTACCATTTCAACTAGTTAAATATGTGCTAACATTACTGTCTTGTCCTCTGATTAAGGGAGGTCTTCATTCCCTGTGTCTGCTTTGATGGATCTTTGTTCCATTTCACTGTCACAGGAACTTTGGTTCACATAGCCAATATCATCCTCCTTGTATGAGTCACCCTATGATACACTTTAGGTCTGCCTCCAAAATGTGCAAATCTGTTTTTATCATGAGCTATTGTACTGAATTGGGCTACTTGTACCAGAAAAATCAAAAGAAAACTTTTTTTAAAACAAATTCTAAAAGCACACCTGCTGCTGCTTTGGAGCTGCTGTACACATCTTGCCCTTCATAGGCCAAGTGGGTGAATGTGAAGATGGGTTCCAGCTGTCCCCAAACCCAGCTACTGTGAGCCACACCCACATTCCACTATGGTAAAGTACATGTTTACATAACAGAAGAGCGGTGTGGGTGTATTTTACCCACCCCTAACCCTAGGCTCCGGGAAACATACTCAAAACTGTTAGAGGGAACATTATGTACATAATAATCCTGGTTTGATACTTTTGCACAGGTGCACACACCTTGCTGTTCATCCTACCAAGTGGGTAAACACAAAGATTGCTTCCTGTATCCCCTAAGGTACAGCTATTGAGAAACACAGCCTTATGCTAAAGTACAAATTTACAGTAGACAAATATGGGATGGGTTTTTGTAGCTCAATTTTTGTGGCTTTCCTGGTGAGATAATTCACATTAAATTTAAAAAGTAGTTGCTAACACTGATAGAGGATTTCATTTTATGACAGTGATACAAACAAAAAATACAGAAAAATGAACATTTTTGGCAGACAAATCCTATAGTGACCAACACGATTTTAGTCAAAGAATGAAAACCATTCTTACTTTATATCGACAAAGAAAGAAATCCACATATGACCTAAAATTGTGTCACAAAACCATCTACCAAAATCCAACATCCATTAAAGGTGAAAAAATCTCTCTTCAAGTTAGGAATAGAGAAATTTTATCTCAACATGTTTAAAATCATCTTCAAAAATTTGACAAATAGTGTGTCCTATAATTGTGTAATGGGGAAAGTTTTTCCACTATGCTACAGAATGAGAAAATAATCTACTGTCAACACTTTTATTCAAAATAGTATTCTAGCCAGCACAATAAGAGAAGAAAGTAAATAAATAGCATAAATGTCAAAGATATTAAACTTCTTTTACATGCAGATGACTGCATGGTTTATATAGAAAAACCTGCAAAACTTTACAAAACAGCTCAGATTTAATAAGTGAGTTAGAAATAAATGAATTCAGAAGAGTTAAGAAGACATAGACATGGTTTTTTTCTAAAATTTGTATGTAAAGGTATAAATACTGAAACAATCATAATTATCTTGAGGTATAATAACCATTCCAAGAAAAATTAAGTGGAGATATCACTTTACTTGATATTAAAGCCTAATTGAAAATAGGTACAATTGTCAAGATAGTATAGGATTGGAGGAGAGATCAATATATACACCAAGAAAACATACAGAGAGCCCAGAAATTGATGGATACAATATACTCAGATGAACTTTTACAACACGCAAAACACGCAGTGTCAAGGATTTGGACATTTATAGACAAAAAAAGCTGAATTTCAAGGCAACAATCATGGATTTAGATGTAACACATTTTAGTATAAAATTTAAATAAAAGTTATAGGAAAACATTTGATATTTTAAGGATAGGTAGAAGTTTTAAACTTGACACCAAAAGTAAGATATACAAAAGAAAAAAATAAGTAGATTGAACCTCATCAAATTTAAAAATCTTTGCTTTGTGAAAGAACTTATAAAGAGGCATGCAAGATAAACCTTAGACTGGAAGGAATTTCCAACCAAATATCTGAGAAGAACTTGTACCTATACTACATAAAGTATTTTCAAACTCAATAGTGAAAAAAAACTTCAATCAGAAGTGGCAAATTAAAATACAATCAAACTCAACTGAAAGTGATGACGGATATTTTTTTAGTGAGTGAGGAGTTTTGCTTTGTGATGATTGAAATAGAGTTTCACTACACAGATTTGTTTTTTCCATAACATGGTGAATGTGGTATATATTAATAAACTGTCCACTTTATAAAGTAACTTTGGGCCAGAGATATAGCTCGGCAGCACGGTACCTACCTGGCAAGTTCAATGTCCTGAATTTGATTCCCAGTACTAAAATAAAAAAATAAATAAACAAATAAATAACTGTAACTTTTATGGGCTAAGAATGTTCCTACTGAACATTTGATCTTGGCATGGGGTGAAGTCTACACCAGAGGCTAGAACCTCAGCACTGGAGAAAAAAATGTTACTTTTATGTCATGTGAGTAAATTATTTAGAGAACTTTTTCTAAAATGCAAGACACTCTTGGACAGTTCAATGAAGAGATCATACAGATAACTAAAAAGAAGTTCCTAAATATGTTCAGCATCAGTAGCTAATACGGAAATAAAAATTAAAACCACATTGAATTATCATCTACATCTATCAGAATGACTAAAATAAGGATAGAAAATTCAGCATATCACATGTTGGTGTAACTATGGAGATACGGAACTCTCACATTGCTAGTAATCTACATAAAATGTACAAGTTCACTAAAAAACACATTGACAGTTTATACTAAATCTAAATATGTAATTACACTTTGACCCAGAAGTTTCACTTTCGGAAATTTATCTCAGAAATCTAAAATCTTATTTTCACTTGAAGACCTTCAAGAAGTGTTTGTAATATCATTATTGTAATAGTAAAAATCTGGAAGCAATGAGGATGTCCTTGAACAAGTGAATGATTAAACAGATTGTGGTTTGCTGCCACTGAATTCTACTCAGCAGTAAAACAACAAAACTATGATTCTCACAGTAATTTTTAGGAATCACTGGGGAATTATGCTGTGTAGAATAGTCCCATAACTCTGCATAATATGTTATTCCACTTACATAATTTTCAAATAATAATGTTCTAAAACCGGAAAAAAGATGGAGGCATTTGCTGGGGGTTGTGACTGGGCGTGATGTAGTTTGAAGGAGAGTCATGGAAAAGTTGGATGTGGACATAAAAGTGCAAAAGAGGACATTTGTGGGTATAGAACTAGAGCCATGTGTGGATAGTGACTTTTTAGAAAACAGTGAACTGTATACAATAGTGGTTTCATGATGTTATATAAGAGGCTGCAAAGATGAAGAAGAGACAAGAGACTCAGAACCTATAGGTAAAAAGAATGTCCAAGAAAATTCAGTTTACTAATAGCAGTAAATTTTGCAGACCTCATCAAAGTCCGGTAAAGGTTTGAATACAGACACTACAACCCAGAATTTTCTCTAATAGAGAGGAATGTTCACGGTGTATCATCATCTGCTTGCACACAAACCTATGATGAAACAAACACAAAAATCAAAAGCCAACCACCACAGATATATTTCCACAAAGAGCGACTCCTACTCAACAAGAACTCCCAACAAGTCCATCCAGAGGGAGCCAGAGGAAAGCATTATCATCTGAGGAGATGGTAGCCCCACGTGTTTATTGCCCTTGAAAATCTTCCAGTGGGGCAAATGAGAAAGTGGATGACGATGGTATTAACAATCTTTACAATGTGTAGGTCTACACAAATATTTCTTTGTGTCTTAATTTTTAATAAACAAAGAAAATTTTAAAAGGAAAAAAAATAAAAGTAGTAAAAAAGCTAACAATAAAGATCTAAAGAAAACAATATTTTGGATAACTATATAATATGTTTATCTTTTAAGCTCAATATTAATACAAACATTTATTTAGCAAAATACAGTAAATGAAAAATTATTCTTATGTAGTAAATATGGATAATTAAAAGGATAATTTACATAATAAATAATGAAAATTTATTACTGAAGCAAGAAATATATTTATTTATAAATTATTGCAGCATTAGTGCAGAGTGTGAATGAATTTAACAGTAGAATACATCAGTGTCCTGGGCCTTGACATTTACTCTTTTCTCATTTAGTGATGCTAAGAGCAACTTCCATTCCTACAATCTCTGTGTCAAGTGCCCTATGTTGATGCATGAATCAGTCTTTTAAACCACATCTTTACCTCTTTCACGTGTAAACATTTTCAGAGAAACAAATGCCTATCATTATGTTACAGTGGCCTGGAGTGACATGTTGTACAGGTTTCTAACCTAGAAGTAATTGGCAATGCCATGTAGTCTAATTGTACATTAGTTTATATCATTTACTTTGTGTAATTATAGTCTATGATGCCCCCACGAGGCCAAAATACCCTAAAAATGTATATTTAAAAATGTGTTCCCATTGTCAAATGATACATGACTGCACTCAATATCTTGACTCTAGTGGTAACAACACAAATCTATGCAGGATACAAAATAGTATAGAAGTACATATATTTACGTACTCCCACCTACATAGATAAATACATGTAAAATGGAAAAATCTATGGATTTAAAAATATCTAAAGATTGTTAATTATATTAATGTCAGTATTATGACTGCAACATAGTATAGTTTTCAAAATGTTACCATTTGGGAAAATTGAATATAAAATGAAGAATTTCTCTCTTTAGTGAGGCTTACAAGTGCATAAAAATTTACTATTATTTCCAGAAACCTTGAATAAAATTCAGAAATGCAGTTCATATAGTCAGTTTATTAACCATGTTTATTTAGTCTGAGACTTTCACACACAAGTATAACCAACCTTTGGCTTGCCTGGATCACACCATGTAAATGGGAATGGTCTCGGGCTATGTATGAAATACATATGACACTTCATGTCAGTTAATTATTTCTGCCTCTGCCTTCTTCATAACGGACATCCATGACCAACAAAGTTGTACATTTTTGTTATCGAAATAAAGTACATTTGAATAAATGCATTTAAATTCAACAATGTTTGCAGTGGGTTAAAGTTTTCCAATTATTCTTTGTTATTTCTTTTGTATTTGGAAATAATATTTTTATTCCATATAATCTCTTTAATTTTTATACATAAATGTATGTATGACAAAAATATATTTTTCTACAAGCATTTATTTAAAGATTAGTTATTAGTTACTTTAATGAAAAGGATCTAAGTAACTGAGTTTTAAGATTATGTACTGTCTAAAATGATATATTCAGAGCTGGGCGTGGTGGCGCACGCCTTTAATCCCAGCACTTGGGAGGCTGAGGTAGGCGGAGCGTTGTGAGTTCGAGGCCGGCTTGGGCTACAACGCGAGCACAAGGCTGGCCTGAGCTACATAGTGCGACCCTGCCTCAAAAAACCAGGGCCAGGAGTTTGGCTCAGCAGCTTAAGCACCTGTCTGGCAGGCGCGAGGCTGTGAGTTTGATCCCTGGTGCCGCAAAAAAAAAAAAAAAAAAAAAAAAAAAAAGATATATTCTATAAAACATACATTTCCACTGATGGACACATCGATTCAAGAAATTCTCTAAATTTGTCTATACTGTAATCACTTACTAGTCTGGTTGTACTTCTCCAGTTATTTGGTATTGAAAAATCAGTGTTTATAAAACATAATTTATCTAACACATTTGCTGTTTGTTATTGTTGTTTGGATGGCCTCCCCTCAAGCCTCATGTAATCATGGACATGGCTGAGTCTGGCATTCATGATCAGTTTATTGTCTGGCACTGGGATTGGTGGTGTGAGTGCTGCATGCATCCAGGGGTGGAGCCTGCATACAGTGTAAGGGCAGGAAGAAGGCATGTCTCTCTCTCTTGCCCAGTTTATACTTTGCTGTTTGTGGTGGCCATGAACAGTTGCCCCACCATGCCATCTGCCTTGGAGCCAGCTGAGTATGGACTGAAGCCTCCAATATTGTAAGAAATAAACCTTTCCTTCCCTAATTTTGGGCATCAAGTATTTTGTCTCAGCAACAAGAGAAAAGTAACTAGGATACTGTTGTTTACACAAGTAACTGAGAATACAATTTAGTGTGTCATACCACGATTTAGGTTTCTAAAACCATATTCCTGTTTTCATATTATATATTGATACATATTACCTATTTTATTATAATTAATAGGTTTTTGAAAATTTATTTTGAATTTCAAAGCACAAAATACTTGAAATGTATTCCTGAAGAAATATTAATAAGTTATTTTTTATTCAGCATTCATAGTCATAGGATAAAATATTTTATGATAATTTTATCAGTCACATTCAACAATGTTCTAAATTATTAATACGTGGAGTAAAGCTTTGTTTCTGCTCATTAAATAATGAGGCCTAGAGATTGAAACTGAACATGGTGCATGGAGTTTGTGGTGAATTTAAACACATGACAAAACTAGAAAAGACTAAAATTAGTTGTCAACATAATAAAAGTGATCACTTTTGATTTGTTATATTTAAATCACATACATTCAAAATGAGTTGCATCAGATAAAACAGTTTAGCCAGGAGTTTGGGCATCAGGGCTTGAGACACAGGGGTGCCACTACCCCATATGCTCCTTTGAACTCTGCTTCAATGATTTTATGAAAGGAGATAAATTCAGAGAAATTCACCTCTAAAGTACCTTCCTACTCTGAGCCCACAAATGAACAGATATGGATGTGGGTGACTTCATTTGAGATGACAGAGAGCAAGAGTGTCAGAAACAGAAAGAGAAACCTAAGATACCTTAACAATAGCTATTAAAAGTATGATTGTCCCTTTTATATCTATTCCACAGTTGATGGGTATTTAGGTTGTTTCCAAGATTTAGCTGTTAAAAATTGTTCTGCTAGGGCTGGGGATATAGCTCAGTGGAATAGTACCTGCCTGGCAAGTGTGTGGTCATGAGTTTGAGTCCCCGTACAAAAACAATCAAACATATAAACAAATTGTGCTGCTATAAACACGGGGGTAAATACATTGCTGTGGCATGATGTATTCAATTCTTTTGGGAAAATACCCAGAAGAGGAATAGCTGGATCAATGAAAACTTCAAACCTAACTTTTTGAGGAATCTCTACACTGAATTCCACAGTGGTAGTGCCAGTCTACACTCCCACCAACAGTGGAAAAGCCTTCCTTTTCCCCCCACAGCCTCACCAGCATTTGTTATTGGTTGATTTCTTGATGGTAGCCATTCTTTCTGGAGTGAGATGGAATCTCAGTGATGTTTAGTTTGCATTTCTCAAATGACTAGTGATGTTTCACATTTTTTCATGTATTTATTTGCCTTTTGTATTTCTTCATCTTACAGTTTGTATTCATCTTAGATGTCCATTTTCGAATTGTGTCTTTGAATTTGGGGGTCTGATGTTTTGCAGTTCTTTATATGTTCTAGAGAGCGGTCCTTTGTCTGAGGGACAGTTGGTTAAATTCTTTTCCCATTCTATGGGTTGTCTTTTCACTCTGTTGGTGATTTCTTTTCATATGCAAATCTGTTTAGCAAGATGAGGTTCCAGTTGCTGATTCTTTCAAGTGTTTCCTGGGCAGTTTGGGTTTTGTTCATGAACTCTCTGCCTACCCCTGTGTCTTCAAGATTTCTACCTGCCATTTCTTCGAGTAAATTTACTATTTCTCTTTTAATATTTATATCTTTGATCCATTTTGACTGTAGCTTAGTGCATGGTGTTTTTTTTATATAATGGAGTACTACTCAGCTCTAAAGAAGGATGAACTCAAGGCTTTAATAGGTAATGGATGCAACTTGAGACAATCCTCATAAGTGAAATAAATCAGATTCACATGTGTAAACATTGTACTGTATCCCTAGTATAAAAAACTTGAAGAGTAGATAGGTTCCAAAATGTAGACTAGATATTGTTGAAAGAGAAAGGGGAAACTGCTCAAAAAGAAAGAACTGGAATGAGGGAAAGGAGAAAAGAAAGAAGCGAAAGCATTATATATACAAGATAGATAATTATACTACTAATCTCTATTAGTTCATCAAAAAGAACAGTTTGTGCTTTCATTATCTGAACATTTTTTTCATGACTATATCTTGTAATCTGAGAAACTACCTTGAAGACAACAGTGCACAATTTATTAACCATTGTTAATCTCTTATTATGTTGTTTTGAAATTCTGCATCATCATTTTTGTTCTTTTTTCATTTTAATATAAAAAATAAAGTATGATTGTCACCTTAATTGGCTTGAAAGTCACCTAGGAGATTAGTGAAGCATATTTCTGAGTTTTCTCTATGCACAGTAGAGAGCTATATAGTATCCCTGGATCATTTTTCAGTGGTCTTCACCTGATTTCTACTTCTCTGTCACCATAGAGTGAGCAGCTTTACTCTGCCAGACCCTTTTGCCATGATGTTTCTCCCTTGCAGCCAGCCAACCATTGACTGAAACCTCTGAACTCGTAAGTCAAATAAACTATTTTATCCTTTAAACTGTGGATCAGATATTTCTCCTGGCCATGGAAAAGCTGACCTATACAGTCCCTAGTAGTCTACAAATTGATACCTTGAAATCCTACCATAAAAATATACTTGAAAAACTGTGAAGTAAACGTTCAGTGTCCTCATGCATCTCATGCATTTTGAAATTATGAATATCCTATTTTTCCTATTTAAGAAGAAAATTTAATTTCATTCAAGTAATATTTAATTGGGGTAAAGGAGTTAATTGATTGTCTCTTCATACAAAATAAAAAAAATGATGTTTAACAGTAGCTACAGACATAAACATGTGTAAATATAATTAGCAATAAATGGACAACTAAGATGCACAGAGCCAATTAAATAGGAATAATCAAGCATTGACCAGCATGTTGGAATATTGCAGAACTGCATCTTTAACTACTGTATATTAAATGTGCTTTGAAAAACTACAAGTTAATACTTTTAAGATTCCAAAGTATTAAAAGTAATATTAAAAATATTTGAATACAGTTGTAAAATCTATCTGGTATATGACAAATTCAAACCATGACCATGTTCAGTTCATGTATGTTCTTGCTTCACAGAGTGGTGCTTATACTAAAGGAGTGCTTAATCAAAGTGCTATAGTTTTGCTGATGTTTCACAGCTGCCAATTTATATGGTCATAAACTTTTAGGCACAAAAATATGGGCTGTTTCGGAGGTCTGGCTGGATTAATAGCAACCAAGGAACATCAACCAACTTTTGTTTTGTAGATTTGGCCAGGCCTCTGGGCAGCAACCCAAGCATCTCTTTATAGCAGGCAATGTAGCAAGTATGGGGGATTCTCCTCTGTCTTGTCTTTTATTATTAATAAAATATTAAAAAAAATATGGAACCTTGTTGCATATTTTAACCTATCACTTAACAAATTTGACAAGTTATATTAACCTAAGATTTCACCTGATCATAAACTAAAGGAAATCTTTGCTTCTTTCAAAAAAAATAAGTAATATAAATCATTGTTTATGAAATATAGCTGTTTTCTTGAAATATTTCATTGATATATCTAAGTGACCAGGCTAAATTAAGAAAACAAATGCACAAGGATATTAAATTTAGGAAATATTACTATTTATTTATTTATTTATTTATTTATCAGTACATGTTCGCTGTACATGATGTTTACATTCCTTGTGCTTGTGTGAAGTTGGTATGGGTACAAAATACCTTTATTCCTTTTTCATCTCATTTCCCTCTTTTCCCTGAACTCTCCCTCCCTCTCTTGATTCACCTTTCCATTTGAGAAAGATCTATTCATATTTTGTATGAACTATTTTTATTTTGTACTTTATTTAAAATTTTGGTTTCTCATATAAGGGAAATCATGTGATATTTAAGGCTGTGTCTCTAATTTATTTGACTTAATGTTATTGTCTCAAGGTGCTCCTGGTTACCTACAAATGATTCAAGCAGAGTAGTACTCCACTGTGTATAGATGCCACATTTTCTTTATCACTCAAGTATAAAATAGACATACGGGCTTCTTCTAATACTTAGCCATTATAAACTATGATGCTGCAAACATGGAAAATGTTACTATTAAAAAACTACAAATCCAGTGCTAACTAGGGAACACCTTTTGTTTATTTAGTCTCCAGATGTCTATAAATTTTTAATCATTTATTTTTCTTAGTCATAAAATGCAGGATATATGTAACACATACATATATATTCTATACCAAATGTGAACAGATGTGGTAGAATATACTCATTAAACCCATAAAAATGAATGTTCTTTGATATTTTTTGAAATATCTGGATTTATCTTAAAATTTTCAATCTTTGAAAACTATTCAGTTTTATCATAGTCTACATACACCTTTGACACAGAGGATTATTTTTCCCAGAAGAATGAGTCTATTTTATACTGCAGTGTGATCACTTAAAATAGTATTTTTGTTGTAAAAAGCTTTGAGTTAAAACCAGTTTACGATAGTTTTTGGGTATGTTTCAAGTTATGTTCCAATGTATACAAACATACTAAAGAGTCCAGGGTTCACTTTATTTTGGGGATCTGGGAGAACTTTTGAAGTTTTGGGAATGCTCTGTCAATATGAACTTAAATGAGAATACTTTCTCAGAAAACAGTTTAATAAAGAGTTACATCACACAGAAATAAAAGAGGAGTAGATTATAATAGGAGATCATTCATATGGAACCCTTTATGAAGTTAAACATTTGATATTATGGCCCTTCAGTATTTGACCTCACTCAAATTTCATCTTTGAATATTCCATTCCTGTTTATGAATTACTCTTTCTTTCTAAATCACAGAGATCAAGTTTATCTTATTATTAATTTCCCATCATACTGTATATAACTCAAGAAACATTGAATCATTAAACAATAAATTATGTCCTAATTAAATGTATCAGAAAGTTTTAGTGTTATTGCTTTTTTTTTCTTTTAGAATAAATTTTTGAAGAAACCTATTCAATGTAGCTATTTTTTAGTTTTTTCATGTTTAATATTAAATTTCAATATGTATGTACAACTATTTAATCAGTTCCATTTATAAATGGGATGTCCTTAGTGAAAAAAAAACTATCAAAAGTCAGAATTTAAAAGAATAGTAATTAAAAGACATTCATGCTTTAGGCAACCCAACTATATTTTTCCAACAGAGGAGTAAAAATAATATAACTCCAGAGAAAATTATGTGTTGGCAGGGCTCTTAGAGTTCCAAAACATACCTACTCAGAAAGAGGGAAAATGAGCACATGTAAGAGTATACTTTTTTTGGATTGTTTATTCTAGTGTTCCCAGAAAATTCATTAAATCAGCTTCCATCCACAGAGTCAACGTATGATAAATTTGGCCTAATATTGTCTCTGAGACACCATTTTGAATTCATAATAGAACCGAAACCAAAATAAAAAGCACAAAAAATTCTAATAAAAATCCCAAA
>RJWM01015060.1:0-48883 GCA_004363535.1 Dasyprocta punctata
AACTGAGATTTGCAGCAAGTAGTTAGACCATGAGACAGGACTCCAGAGAAGGGGCCAGAGAGATCAGAGCTGAACACAAGGAGTGAATGAGACCTTCAGGAAATAAAAGGAAAAGCTGAAGACAATCAGGGAGAAAAGCTCCCTTCAGAGAGCAGGGGGCACAGTGGGAACCACCAGGTTTGGACAGGATCACAAAAACCAAGAGATGAACATTAACAGAAGGAGGCTGAGAGTACCAGACGCTTCAGACACAGCCAGGATGAGTGTACCTGAAAAAAGGCTATTAGATTTGGAAGTTAAAAGGTTGTTATTACAGCCTAAAGAAATAATTTTGAGTATACAAAAATACATAAAACTATTCATCAAAGAAGTATTTATAATAGTGAAAAACCAGAAATAATCTCTATGTTAAAAAACAAAAAATCAGCCAACTAAGTTTAATATACCAACAAGTTAAAATTCTATATGGTCATTAAAAATAAGAATCTAAACTGGCGCAGTGACAAACACCTGTAATCCCAGCACTCTGGGAAGCTGGGGCAATAGGATCCCAAGTTCAAGCCAAACCTGAACAACTTTAGCAAGACATTGTCTCAAAAAACGAAGGGGGTAGGTTTGAGGATGAAGCACAGTACCAAGGCCCAATGTTCAATCCCCAGTACCACAAATAAGAGACCTAGATCTATTATTTATTTACAGGGAAAGAGGACCACAGTATAATAGTACCACAGTTCTTGGACTCAATGTGTTCCACGATTCTGAAAAAGATAGCCACATGCCTGTTTATGTGGGAAAGATGACCATGGTCATGTTCCATCACCCGATACAGAGTTCACAAACAAAAACAAAATCCTGCCAAACACTTCTGTGTGCAAACCAAACTGTTTGCACACAAAAGTGTTTGTGAACCGAGGTACCACCGTATATTCCTAAGGAAAAAAGTTTCAAATTAACTTACTTTTAAAACTTCATTTTTGAAATGAGAAAAAATAAAATAAAATAAAACCTCATTTTTATAAAAACATATACTACCGAGCTAGGTTTCTTATAAAGATAAGATGGTAAACAATACAAAAACCTGAAAGAACATACACCAAAAGACTAGTGGTCATTACCATCAAATGGACTGTTTTGTTGTTTTTACTTAGCACTATGAACCAAGCATTGCTGTCAAATATTAACTGTATTTAAAAAGCGATTAATTTATTTCCTTTTTCTTTGTCTATATTCTCCAATTTTTCTACAATATGAGTCATTTGACAAAAATTAGATTTTTTTGTTTGAAAGGGCCATTGATAACCACTGAGAGAACATTTCAGAGTAAAGATGGGGAGGGAAGCCAAATTGCAAGAGATTCTGCAATGTATGGCTAAGAAGAAAGGTTGATGGATAGAGAAAACTCTCTTAAGATACCTAGCCATAGGAAGACAGAAAACAAGCATCACATGCTTAGCTCTGAGCAAACCTGCAGCTACAGCGGCATAAAGAATCACCTTAGCCTTTGGTTATGGCACAGTTTTAGAAAAAGGAAAGAGAGACCACGTCAAGAAAGCAATGATTTGACAAGAGCTTTACTGAAAACTTTCTGCCTGAGAAAGACATGCTAGATGAAAGTATATGACTTTAGACATTAAGCATTAAGCTTAAGAACTAGCTTGTTGGGTGATAAAATGACCAGTTGTTTATTAAAGACCAAAAATTCACCCTCTCTCTATCTCTTCACAATCACAGATTCCAAATTACTACCCCGAAGTAGAAAGAGGGCTTCCTCCAGAAATCTAAATATCCTCATGCCTGAAATGTGCAGTTTAGATTAGATCTATTGTTCTCAGAGATGGACAGCAGATAGAATCAGCCAGGCAGGTTCCAGGGAGTTTGTTTTGTTTATAGTTTTAGTCAAGTATTTTTCACATACTGTTTTTTTATTCGAAAGGATTCGTTGTCATGGTTCTAGCACCAACCTCAGCGTGTTTCTGAAATGAATCTCTTACATCCCCAGTTCTTGAAGGTTACTCAAAGAAGCTTAACTAACTGGAGACCTAACATTTATCACTCACCAGCAGCAAGTTCAAATACCTCTGCGGTCACCTCTGGCCCTGCTTGCTACTGCTGACAATCAAAACAACTCCCAGAGGTGAAATACTTGGGAAGACATGTCTATCTTCTCTCCAAACTAGGAGAGAAGGCTGACTTAACACACTACACCGAGCAATTGTCATGCAAAGGGAGACAGATCCAACTCTTCAACTAAGACACTCAAAGTACACAACAATGACAAAGGAATGGACTAAGTGTATTTTTAAAGTGGCTGAAAAGGAAAGGAAAGGAAAGGAAAGGAAAGGAAAGGAAAGGAAAGGAAAGGAAAGGAAAGGAAAGGAGGGAGAGAGGAGAGGAGAGGAGAGGAGAGGAGAGGGGAGGAGAGGAGAGGAGAGGTAAAGTAAGAGTAGTGACTACATATATTTTAGTTAGAGGTACAGCCAGTTATGTATACACAAGTGCTTAACTAAAATGTGTCTGGCATCAGCTTGAATTATGGATATACAACTGCCTAAAGAAAAATGCTCCTGTCAATAGCAAGGGTTTTACCTAAGCTTTTGAGATACCTAAGCCTCAGAGAAAGTTTCACCTTCAATGGTTGCTTGCTGTGGTTAGTGCTCCCTACTATATAGAAATGCACTTTCCCTGCCTCCTTCCTCTCTGTCCTTCCGTGTATGAATCAGTGACTTCCATTTTCTCCTTATTTGTCTCATATGGACAAATCTAATTTCCTTTCTACAGAATTAAGTCTAGCAGCTCATTCTGCACTGAGATCTTCCTGACGAGCCTGCTTTGATTATTAGGATGCACCGCATCCACTAACCAGCTGCTCCACATCTGAAAATGAGATCATTAACATTTGGAACCCAACCATCAAACCTGTCCCAATCTCACAGTCAGAAACTAAAACTTCATGAAGAATAAAAGTCCTCTTTCAGGTTGGAGGACAGCAAAGGAATACAGGGCTTGGCTCAACCCAAGGAATCAGCAGGAATACTGGCACCTACCTCTTCAGCTCAGCGATGAGCAGCGCGGTGCACGGAACACCCAGTGTCATCAGAGAGATGTTATTGATGGCAGGCTTGACGAACGCCAGGCAGGTTGTAACTGCAGACAGGACACAGACCACTGCCTTGAACCTACCCCTGAATCCAGAGAAGCAAAACCAAATTAATTCATTAGCAAAGGACTTCTTGTTTATTTGCTTAACCTTGGGGAGGTACAGGCTCTGCTATTTGTGCAAGCCAAAAAGAAATTCTGCACTAAGTACCAAAGGCCTAACAGTCATTCACACTCACTGGCTCAGGAATTCCATTTCTAGGAATTCATTCTCAGGAAATAAACAGAGATTTTCAAGATATTTACCCACAGGAATGGTAAAAATAGAATCTACCTAAGTCTCTGATAGTGACATGGATAATCATTCTCTGGGTGTTAATTTTCCATACTTTTTCAATGTTCCACAGCAGGGTTTGACATTTTCTATAAGGATCAGCGTATTTTAGGTTTTACAGGTCCTAAAGGCTGTGTGTCAGTAAAAGTCGATTTGCATAAACAAGACACATTTGGTCCACAGGACACACTTTGGCAAGCCTTGTTCCACCAGGTGAATGTGAATGGCTTTTATAAGAGATGGAGAGACATTAATAAACCAAAAATCTCCTAGCTTAAAAGACAAAAATAGACCTGGAGTTGATCCCCACCTGGAAACCAGCGCTATGCACGGGCTACTACCAGAGTGGAGACAGCTACACCCAAGCCTCTCTCTGTGAGTCTACACCATTCACGAACTGCAGAGGGAGAGAACCAGGCCTCACAAGGACGTGATCCCAGCAGGGAAACCATATCATTTTCATTGTTTTGTTGGGTTGGGTTTTATTCTCTTTGGTTTTGCTTGATTGTGTTAAATCTGATGGCAGGAGCAGCTATTTGAAAGATTGCAAGACATATTATGGTAGCCACTTTGGATTTACTATTGGCTTGCTTTGAAGTCCTTTATTGCATTCATTGTTTTGTTTTTATTGTTTCTGTTCTATTCTGTTCTGTTCAATTTTTACTATGTTGGAAGGTACTGCAGCTATTCTGAAGACAAAAAAAGGCATTATGGTTGGTTTCATAAGGTCTTGAAGTCCTATATCACTTACACTGGTTTATTTTGATTGGTTTTATTGTTTTATTTTCCTTGGTTTTATCCTCTTTAAAATAATAAAATAAAATAAAATTTAAAAAGACTAAAACAGTCCCAATATGTGTAGCAACCAAAACTTAAGTTTTGTTTTTTAAAACATTCTGATAGTATCTACAGCAACTAACAGCCTATCAGTCTAGTACGCACTGGACTTTGTCTTGACAAGTTTTTACGTGACAATTTTTGAAAAAAAAATATCAACACTGTCCTCACACCCTTTAGTGGAGGTCACTTCAGTGACGAGAGCCAGAAGTGGCGACGTGATCCCGGTCATGCTCCTCATTTCCTGATCTATAAAACAAAGAGGCTGGACTAGAGGATCTTTACATCCTCATCTATGACTTAAATTGAGGAGCACATGATTTTCCTGAAGTTTCTGTTATTTCTCATTAGCAGAATTTGCTTTGGCTAAATGCCCTGGAACAGGTCACAGTCAGGAAATTAATTTGAATGAAATTCTATTATAGAGAAATCAAAGGGCATTGAACTTTCAAAATACACATTTATCTCTTAAATAGGAAAAGCATTTATCATCAAGGTGCAGGAAATCATTGATCAAGCTGCCAACTTTCTGACTGGAATGAACAGTCATTGTAGCCCTGAACTCTACCAGAGGAAAAAATAAATATGGGAAAGGATCCAGGCAGCAAATCCTCCAGAGAATCTTGTTTTTCTCCTGACCCCAAACGGCTTTCTTCAGTGACTGGATGAAAGGCTGCCGCTCTGGCTAGAGGATGACGGCCGCAGACATCTGCATGACTCGTAGGGCCCACAGTCACACTTTCACTGGGCTTGAGGTTCTTAAACATCAAAGCTATCTGGAATTTGGCTTGTTTGGGTCTCTCCTTCTCTCTCCTCTCCTCAGACGCTGGTTACATGTGTTCATTTAGCTTCTTACTATGTCACTGTGTCCCCTTCCACCTTTCTGTGTCTTTGGGTTTCATTCTAATATTTTTTAACTTTTCAAATATTTTATCTTGTTCTTTTTTATTAGTAAACACATAATCAGAAATGTACAAAGTTTATCACCTCCCCACATCCAGGGGTTTAGAATTCAGGTTAGAGAGACCAATAGACTGATTAAAAGTACAAGTGTTTCAGTGAGACAGACATGTGTTCAAATCCTGCCCTTACCACTCAGCCATTGCGCAACCTGACAACTTAACTCTTCAAGCCTTTTCCACATAAAAATTAAAACACCAGCAATCACAGTATTCTTTTTTTTTTTTTTTTTTTTTGCAGCACCGGGGATTGAACTCACAACCTCGCGCCTGCCAGGGCAGGCGCTTAAGGAACTGAGCCAAACTCCCGACCCTGGTATTTTTGAGGCAGGGTCGCACTATGTAGCTCAGGCCAGCCTTGCCCTCGTGTTGTAGCCCAAGCCGGCCTCGAACTCACAACGCTCCACCTACCTCAGCCTCCCGAGTGCTGGGATTAAAGGCGTGTGCCACCACGCCCGGCTTCTGAATCACAGTATTCTTATGAGCATTAGAGCATTAACACAGTGGCCAGTACATGCTGTGTGCAAATAAAATCTACATTGTCATCCTCCTAATCATCATTTGAGAATGAGTTTCATCTTAAATAATAGTATTACTGTTAATAATATCACAGTTTTGGGGAGACTCGGGCTGAGCTAGTGCTGCAGTCCCTTAAGGCTCTATATAGTCCTGCCAAATACTGTAAAGGCCCAGGCTTGATGAAACACACATCCTTCAGGGAGTCCATCCACAAACACACTGCCACACTGAGTCCAGAGGAATGTGCTGGCCAACAAGGACATCCTATCTGTGACCAGCAGAAGTAAACAGATGTCACATAGCCAGTAGAAGGCCAGCCACGCAGTAGACCCCGAGTCCCCAGAGGCAGCAGTTAGAGGCCCTAACGATGCTTCCTAAACTGTGATGACAACCAGCCCACCAGTCTCTGCCCTGTTTTCTGCTTTTCAGCTCATTTGGTAAATAGAACGCAAGGTCAAGGAACCCTTAGTACCCCTCTGCTTGCATTCTCCAAACCAAAATCTAGCAACTCAGTACTATAATTACAATAACGCTGTTACTGTTTTTATCATTAGGGACCCTTTAGGGTAGTGGTTTCCAACTCTCTTAGCTGTTTTATTATATAAATACCTGTTAAAGCCCCTTTTACCCTTCTGAAATGAAATGAAATTTTTGAGTGATAAAATTTATCATCATGCGACCAATAAAAACACATCCACAAATTTCCTAAATGTTCCTTAAGAGATGGAAACATCCCTGGTTAGGATGTACTACTTTACCTATTAGGACCAAAACATAACCTATTTTTAACAGGGAGAACTTGAGATTCACAGTACTACAGCACCTGGTCTCAGAAGGGACCTGCAAGGGCTAGTCCAACCCTGCCCTAAGGCTCGGAGAGGTTAAGACACTGGCCCCAGGTCATCCAGCAAGCCAGGTAGAAGGATGGTCAGATTCCCAGCCTGCTCCCTTGCTATTCAGGATTTTAAAAGAAAGAAATATGTTAAAATGTGAGGGTTCTCCCTAGATCTTGCACCAGTAAATCAAAAAATCATACATTGGGATAAGTTATTTAGAAAATAGGTATGATCAGCCTATAACAGTTCTCTGTTATTATTGTTTTTTCAGGACAAAAATATCAAAAAAATTATTAATAACCATTCATAGCTGAATATATCTTCTGAAGATTCCTGGGTTATTCTAAGATGAAAGTCCTTTTCTTAATCCACCAACCACATCCTATTGACATAGAGAACATTAACAATTTCCCTACTGTCCTAGACAACCTATCTTCCAACCAACTGTCCAGATTAGCCTTTCATAATAACTGCTAACATGTATTGAGTATTTATTCTGTAAAGGGCACTGTACTACATACTTTATTTCATTTTGCTATTTATTCAGATTCCATGAGGTAGCTACTTCATTAACTGTATTTTACGGATGAGCAATATGAGGTCTTGGAACTTTAAGAAGAAAAAAAGTGAATTGTGATTCAAAACCATGTCTGTCTGATCCATACTCACTTAGCCAACACACCGTACCATCTCTTCCCCAGAAACCTCACAAGACTGATCAACAAATACAATGAATGTTTAAATAAAATTTATTACAGTAAAAGACACAGTGCCATGAATCCCCTTCAAAATACTCCCCCTTGCCAGGTGGCACACACCTGTATTCCTAGCACTCAGGAGGCTGAGACAGGACTGCCATGAGTTTGAGACCAGCCTAGGCTACATAGTGAGTTCAAGACTAGCCCGGACTATAGAGCAACCCTGTCTTAAAAAGCTAAAATAAAATAAAATAAAATAAAGATAAATAAATAAACTCCTGCTTCAAACAAACCTACCCCACTGTTCTTATCATTTTTTGTGTGTTTTTTTTTTTTGGTACCAGGGATCAAAGTCACAACCTTGCACTTGCCAGGCAGGCAACTGTGCCACTGAGTTATGTCCCTGGCCCTCTTATCACTTTCTAAAGCAGCTCTAGAAGTCTTCTTTTCAGCGTCCTTTAAATGTGTGACCAAAAATACAGTGAATGCTACTGCCCAGTGCCATCAACGAAGGGCAGGCCCAAAACAACATTATGATGTGTCTCCATCTGCTTTACTCAGTGGGTCTGGCACCATGTGACTTCTCACCCTTCCCCAAATGGCCGAGAAAGGTAAGTGTTTTGAATCAACTCAAGATATGGAGCCAGCCATGACAGCACAATTACAGATGCTGACAAAAGAGGATTTCCAGAACTGCTTCAGCAAGTGGCCAGAAAAACGGAATAAACGTGTTCAAAGTGAGAAGAAATATTTTAAGGGGATTAATAGCAATGTGTCTTTTACTGTAATAAATATTTTATTGAAACACATACCACATTTTCAATAACTCTTCGTATTCTTAGCATGTGCTAGAAATAGTCCAGCAATGTCTAGATCACACACACACAAATACAGTAAAATAAGGGAGGCAGGGAGATATACACTAACTCTCCGGTTAGTTCAGGGAGCTAAACCAGATAATCCCTGATCTATAGCAATCCTGGCTGGGACAGAAATTCTTTGGTCTGACCTCCCCACGCCCACTGCAGAACCTCTACTGTCTCCCAGCATGGGTGGCAAAGCCCACACAAAGCATTTTGGCCTTCGTGTCCTCCCCATCTCTGGGAAGCTGAAGACAGACCAATAGAGCTGGAACCCGTATTCATTGTTCCCATCCCAGCACCATGTCTTTCTTTGCTCATTGACATTCTCAGTGACTATCCTCTGCCTCCATCTGCACGCAGATCTCAGAGATCCGAGGCAGAACTTCCTGCTCGGCATCCCTGGTTGCCGAGGTCCAATGATCAAGCAGGATCACATCCCTTGGCACTGCCCCGAGTACCCGGCAGGGCTACCTCCAAGAATACTGATGTGAGCACTATCTGTTTGTTGCCTACATTTGCAGATGCGGAAATAGAAAAAATAAAGACGAGTTATACAGTTTGTAAGCAGTAAAGTTAGGATTGAACCCAGACAGGCTACACAGGCAGGGATAGACATATGTGGGACAGGAGCTCCTCACACCGAGGGCAGAGCAGTCCCATCCTCACATGCTCCCCAACGAAATGCTGCAGGGTGCTGATGACAGAGAAGTCCCAAATGGTCACAGACCTCTCTGCGTCACAATATGTTTTCATTATTAAAGCTGGTAATGTCTAATTACCAACATCATCTCCTTCTCTCCTGTTCATAACAACATCACCCTACTCCTACCTCCATGAAACAAGAAAAAGAAAAAGGCCTTCTATAATTAACACAATAAAAACTATCATGTGGAATTTCCTAATATTCCAGAATGCCACAAACAACAAAACCCTTATTTCCTATTTTCTTACTTGATCCCAGGACTTGAAAGATGAGTTCTAAGAGAAAAGTGATTCCTCAGTTCTCAATCAAACATACACTAGGATATGGGAAAGGACAGAGGTGGCTTTTCTGCTCTGTGAGATGGCGGAAAAAGCTGAATGACAAATGATTTTTCAAGAAAAGTCAAAAAGTCTGTACCTACAAAATCATCCCTTCCCCTACTTTGTGCTCTCTACCTCCCATCATCTACCAAGTTTCTCCTAAAGTTGAACAGAAAAACCAAAGAACAAGTCTAGAACCAAAGCCAGGCACAGGGGCATATGTCAGTTGTAATGCTAGCAGTTGGGCAGCTAAAGTATGAGGACTGAAAGTTTTAGGTCAGCCTCAGCTACAGTGAATTGTAGGCCAGCCTGAGCTACATAGAAGACTCTGTCTCAAACACACATGTGTGCACACACACACACACGCACGCATGCACACATGCAGACTTGTGCACCTGGCCACATTTTATTATACTTTCTGAGGCTGGAAGTGTAGCAGATTGGTAGAACACATGCTTAGCATGCATGAAGCCCTGGGTTTAATCCCTAGGATCAAAAGATCAAAAGCAAGCAAAATGTCAGATGTAAATGTAAAAAGCATACTTTCTCTGTTAATCAAAGGTTCTTAATAAGATAGAAACTACATTTCATCAAAAACCAGAACTTGCTCTCATCCTCATTTTTTTGGTAAGTAACCTTCTGAAGCACATTACTACCTGAGACATAATACTGTTCAACTCAAATCCTACTTCCCAGGACAAAGATCGTACAGCTCATCTATATAAAGTATGCTTTCTTCCTAAATTACTTGAAAATAAAATACTAAAATTTTTAAAATTTACTTGTGTTTCTTAAAAAAAAAGCCTCGGCTAGTTCAGATGAAAGGTAAAAGCATGGACAACTTCCTCTCTACACCAATGCTGAAGAACAGCCAACAGCCGTAGTTTGGTGTCCTCGCCATACCAGGTATGTTTGTCCACACACAAAAATATTCTCCAAGAGTTTCATTCTTTCATTCTAAAGTTAGGATATCACACCACAGCTCTACAGTGTGCACTTGTGATCAGTATTTTTCACAGACTCTCCTCCACCTCGGTCCTCAGAGAGCAGCCTTAAGTGTTTCACAGTCAGCAGCTCCTGTTCTTCTTTAAAGTAGCAAAAAAAACCTAACAAATCCTTTTACTTTCCTGGCATGACTCTTCTCTGGGCACACACAGCTGGCTTCACTGAATCCATAATTTTAAGCTACTTATGCATATGTTGTATCTGTTTTGACAAAACACAGTGTCCTATACAGAAGTAAGTGAGTAATGTGTTCCAGGGTCATTTCTCCCTTTTTATTACACTGACTCTGCCCTGTCCCTTCAGACACTGACAAACCTCACACAACTCCAGAGGGGCTTTCTCTGGCCAAACTCTGAATGAGCACCCTCACTCACGGATCAATCCTTGCCGGCTTCAATTTTCAATACAGCATTTATCACACTAACACTATGTCATTTACTTGTTTATTTTATTTGTAAGTCACACAACTTCGGTACAGGAAGAAACTTTGCAGTTTTGTTTATTGCTATAGCCCAGTGTTTAGAAAAATGTGTAGTATAAAATAAATATTCAAAAATATTTACTGAATGAATAATCATAAACCCTAATACAATAGATATTAAAGTACACATTAAAATGTTTGGAGATATATATATATATGTGAGTGAGTGTCAGAGAGAGAGAGAGTACTCAGAAGCAAAAAACAAATGCAACTTGAAAACTAGCTCTAAAGCTCCAAGAACCAAATAATTAGGAAGAATTCTACCTCCTAAATATAAAACTGGTAGAGCTGGATTGTACTCAAGGAAATGTTCGACAGGAAATTAAAAGTCTTTGAACTATGGCCCAGACATTTCTCTCCCATTGAAAGTCTTTCCACCCTTGTTCACATCAAATCACATCTCTGACATTTTGTCCCTACCATTATATAAATTCTCCCCCCAAGTTTTATTAAAATTTCTTCTTTTAGGTCAGTTCAATTACACTATAAGATTACAAGAGTCACTGGACACTAAGCTAGTATATGATAAGCTCATATGAGTTCAGTCATGTGCTGCTTTTCTTCATGTAAACATTAAGTTGGGTTTTACACCTAGTGGTAAACACAAAAATGCTTAGCAGGAGCTTACCTGTCATTCCGAAAGATCTTTGGTAGATACCTTCTGGGGAACCACATGGCTAGAGCACACATCAGAACCCAAAGGATTGCAAGTTCATCAAGCATCTGACCCAGGAAGCTAAGGGTTGCATGGAAGTAGACAGATCCAATTCCTAGAATCAATTACAACCAAGAAAACAAAGTCACCACAGAAGAATAGATTCACAAACTCAATATATTGCTTAAGGACAGCCCTTTACCAACTGCTATCAGAATCACCAAATCACTCTCTCTGGCTCTCTGGAAAAAAAAAAAAAGAAATTGAAAAAAGAAACACACCACTCAGGCATGCAGTGCAGAAATATCTACACCTCAGAATTATAACAATTCCACAGTTAAGCACAGTCTGTCTTCATCTGCTGAGCCTTCACTGGAACAGGCAGTAAGTAAAAGTCTACGCCATCTCACTGGTAAGAATTTCTAACCTGCCTGGGAAGGAAATGGAAATTACACAACTATTTCACAGAACAATGAAGGCAATGAGGATCCAAACATCTAACTTTTTTAAGTCCTTTTTTTAAGTTACTTTCTTCAGGTGGTCTCAGAACACTGCAATGCCACAACCAAAGTCTCAAATGCAGTTACATGGTGATAGGGATGAGCAGCCTTGTTATTAAGGCTGCATTCAAGAATTCTTTTGACTTCCAGTAAGTGAAAGTTTGCTAAGACGTCAGAGTAACTTTGGTTTACAAAGCATCACGTTCAAAGGGGATAAGAAATGTGCAGAATCTCATTTCCTTCCTTTCAGTCTGGGTGCCCACACAAATCCACTTACCCACTACAACTAAAAGGGTCCATATTAAGTAGATGCCACTGTTGAAGCATGTTGCATACTGACGAAACAAGCACATGCAGATGGGCGGTAAAATGAAAAACAAGACGTTGCTGATCTGGAGGGGGAAAAATGTAAAATGAAAAGATGAATGTTAAGCAAAAGAGCAAAAGATAAAGCAGCTCGTACCAAGGGCATCCTTCACAAATCAGAATGAATGTGGCCATGCATGTTTTTTAACCTCTTTTAACCCCTTGCCCTTTTGGGTTTTGTTTTTGCTTTCTGGCAAATACACAACGAGGAAAACTTAAAACTTCTCTAGTGACCATTTAGGGAGCTCCTTGCTGCCTCTTTTAATTGTGAATTCACCAGATAGTGGTGGGGAGGGGGGTTAAGCACTGCATCCTATGAAAGTAGCCCAGGGTTTTCTCTTGATTTGAAAAACCAGGAACTAGTGGTTTTCTGCACAGATTAATTATAAAACATTCTAATTTACTTGCACCTACATTTTTCAAAGATAAGGCATATACTAGATAATGGCAAAGCAAAACAAAACAAAAGCAAACATAAAACCAGTTTGATGAAGAGATGAGAAAGATGTTTTCCAGCTTCTGACAATCTTCTGCCAGCAAGACCAGCCTTTTCTCCTTAATCACCCTTTGTCAGCTTCCTTACCCTAATCAAAATCTATTTTTAGGTAAAAATCAAATTTCTAAGTTTCCTCCCAGCTTTACAATAAGATCATTGCCAGGCCTGGTGACACACACCTGTAATCCCAGTACTCAGGAGGCTGAGACAGGAGGATTGCTGCAAATTCAAGGCCAGCCTAGGCTACACAGTGAGTTCAGGGGCAGACTGAACTACACAGCAAGACTCTGTCTCAAAAAACAAAAATAAAAAATAAAAAAAGAGAGAGTGAGAGATCACTTTATTGTATACTTTATGTAGCTTTATGCCTTTCTGTTATTTCTCCAGAAGAGGCATTCAAGTGTTTTTAAAATTTTAATAATATATCTTATTGAATGCAATATATTCAAAATATTGTTTGAACATGCAATCACTACTAAAGTATCATCAGCCAGGTATAGCGGCACATGCCTATAGTCCTAGCTATGTAAAAGGTTGAAGCAGGAGGACTGTGAGTCCAATGCCAGCCTAGGGAACTTAGGGAGATTCCAACTCAAACAAACAAATAATGAAAAAAAAATATCATTAATGAGATCTCTTACATTCTTTTGTTCATAGCACAGCTTTGCAGTTTCACAAGTATAGCAAGTCTCAATTTGAGCTAGCTACATTTCCTGTACTCAAAAGTCACCTGTGGCCAGAGATAGCTATATTAGAAAACAAAACTCTAGAACGTCACTTCTTTTTTTTTTTTCATTTATTATTTGATTATTTGGGCTTTTTTTTAAGAAATAGCCAGCTTTTTCTTGTTGAATTTTTAAAATTGAGATAAAATTCACATACCAAAAAGAAATTTTCATATACCATAAAATAAACCATATTTTAAAGTATATAATTCAGTGGCACAATACATTCCTAATGGGAAACCATCATGTCTATCTAATCCCAAAATCTTTTCATCAACCCAAAAGAAATCCTATTCCCATGAAGTAATTACCCGCCATCCTCTCCTCCCTCAGCCCACGGTAACTGCTCATCTGCCCTTGTCTCTCTTGAGTTTACCTACTCTAGAGAGTTCACTAAGTGGAATCATACAATGTATGACTTTATGCAATTAGTTCCTTTCATTTAGCATGATGTTTTTCAGGTTCACCTATGTTGCAGAACTAACTAGTACTTCATTCCCTTTTATGGCTGAATCATATTCCACTGTATGAATATATTACATTTTTTGTGTCCATTTATTTGTTAACAGCTGCTGACTGTGCCTCCTTCAAATTCATATGTTAAAACTTAACCATCAATGGATTAGCATTAAAAGATGAGGCCTCTACACAAGGTGTCTAAGTTGTAAGGTCATGAGCAGGATTAGCATTCTTAGGGAAAAAGAAGTATGCGAGAAATGAAAAAAGAAAAGAGAAGTGAGGGAGCTTGGACCATATGAGGACACAGCAGGAGACAGCATCTATGAAGTGGAGAACCCTCATCAGAAACCAAATCTGGGGCACCTTGATCTGGGTCTTGCCAGCCTCCAGAGCCACATGAAACAAATTTCTGTTGTTATACATTGCACTCACCTCACTGAGAAACCACCGACCTGTGTTCCACAGTGGGTTTAGCGTCTTTACATTACCAACAATGTACAAGGAAGGGTCCGAATCCTTGCCAACATGTTATAGTGTTTAGTTTGTTGCTGTTATTGTTGTTTTAAGGTAAGGCCATCCTAGAGGATGGAGTGGTAGAGACATCCAGATTTTTAAGTCTCATCTCTAGTTGTGGAATAAGGAGGTCCCTGTCCAGGTCTGCGTGTGCAGAAGTGTGCAGAATGCAAAGATGACAGCTAAGTCTAAATGAGAAATATCAATTAGGATGGAATAGAGGAGTCTACAAAATAAGACTGAAAGAAAGAAAGAAGGTGAGCAGGTGAAGTCTGGAAAGTAAAAGCTGTGACAGCTTTTAGAAGAAAGGACTGGTCGCCCATGCTGGACAATACAGAAAGGTCACTTAGAGTATGCCTCAAAGGAACAAAGAGGGTGGGTTCTGGGACTGTGCTGAAGGGCAGGGCAGAAGGGCTCTCCCAAGCCGAAGGACTCATGCTGGCACATAACTAAACAAAATGCTTCTGCAAACCCCAGAATCAGGCACCAGCACTTTGCAAATAACGATTTTTAAAACGCATGTTTTTAATTTTTTTCTTTTTTTTTTCTCTTGGAAATGGATATGAAAAGTAAATAAATAAAAAGGAGAAAAAGACCAAGTGAGAGAGAAATAAAACAAGTAAAGGAAGCAAGAATAAAAGAAGTGAAGAGAAATATGAGAGGAGAACAAAACCCTTCGTTGGGACAGGATGGAAGCAAAGTTGCTGCCTTTGACTAAAACCCAGGATGAGATCCCTGGCAGGGCTACGTGACTGCAGGAAACGAACCTTCACCAAATTAGAGGTGTAGATCTTTCTCTTTCTCACTTAGGACCCCTATGAGCTACTTACTGGTGACCATGGGTGAGTCAACTCATAAATGAGATGTCCCAAGTGGTCTTCAGTCCTAAACATAGAGCCAGTTTGCATTCACCCGAAATCAGGTTAGGAGGAATCAGGACAAGGGTAGAAGCAATGTAAATACATGTTTCTTTTCATTAATGCAACCACATAAAGAATCAGAGTCTTTAAGGATTAAAATGAAGGGTATTCAGTCAGGCATGGTGGTGCATACCTGCAATCCCAGCACTCAGGAGACTGAGGCAGGAGGATCACAAGTTCAAGTCCAACCTGGGCAACTCAGTGAGACCCTGCCTCAAAAAAGTGAAAAAGGGCTGGAGAGGTAGCTCAGTGCAAAGGCCCTAGATTCAATCCCTAGTACTATAGAAAGACAGGCAGAGAGAGAGAAATCATCAAAGTCACCCCTTGTTTTGCAAAGGGAAAGGTCCAGGCTTGGCCAAGGTCAGAGATAATAAGTCACCTGACTGTACTGCCGGTAAACTCCTTCCACTACACCAGACTGATTTTCAACTCCAATTAACCCACTCACATTCAGAACTCAACTCACCTCCTCAAAAGGGATCGAAAAATGGTGAATTATATCACATACTGTATACATATGACCCATTCTGTGGTTTAAACTTGACTTCCTTTTGTTAGCTACAGTAGTAGAGGGAAGAAGAGGCAATGAAGAAGGAAAAGGAAAAGAAATATGAAATTGATATACCATAGATAAGTTCATCATTTTCTCTTCATATATATATATATATATATATATGAACATGCTCTCCTTATGAAAAAAAAAGATTGTTACAGATCCAGTCTTTTTTCTACCCTGTTTCCCAAAGACAGCCACTAAACTCAGTCTTCAAGTCTTTTTCAATGCATTTACATAAATACATTACATATATATGTTAGATACTGTAACATTATCATTCTGTAGCTTCCTTTTCCCATCCAACAGTATGCCTTGCAAACCTTTTCATCTTAGTGAATATAGCTCACTTGCTATCAGTGCTGCAGATAGCAGCAGCTTACTTAAGCCAGTTTCTAGGTGAGGAAGCACCAGTTTACAGTTCTACCTACAATGTTGGGAAATACACTGTATTTTAACTTTTACCCCAATAATCTTTATTGCCCCAAGTCCCTTCAACTTCCCTTGCTTCAGTTAAGTGCAACTATCTCCTGCCAAGCTGTCCTCTGGATGGCTCTATCAATTTATATTACCACCAGCAACACAATGATATACAAAGGAATCCTCTCCCCTTTTATTGCAATAGTGGAGATGGAACCCAGGAACCCATGCATGCCAGGCAAGCACTCTATCACTGAGCTACATTCCCAGTCACACTCCTCCTTTTTTAGACAGTCTCACTATGTTACCCAGGCTGCTTTCAAACTTGTGATCTTCCTGCCTCAGCCTCTAAGTAGCTGGAGTTATAGACATGTTCCACCATACCCAGCCACATTAATTACTTTTAAAAGTATTTAGGGGGCCAGGGATATAGCTCAGAGGCACAGTACCTGCCTGGCAAGCACAAGATCGTGAGCTTGGTTCCCAGTACCAAAATAAATAAATGCATTTATATACTATTCACAGAGGCATGAAGTCATCTATCACAACTGCAGGAAAACCATGATACTTCAACATTTTAAATGCACATATTAGAAGCACCACTTAGAAGCATTATGTTGATACATGCTCCCAAATAACACTGACATCACATTATTTTTCTCTGCAAAGCCCATCTAACTAAGCAAGGCCTGCTGACCTCCACAGTCCCTTCTAAAGATACCAGTCATGGAAAGGAAAAGCCCAGGTTAAAGGGAAACTCTCCTTAAGACAAAAAGGAGAAGAAATAACAAAAGAAATAAGGAAAAGCAAATGGGCTCCATCTCTACTGAGAAATGAACTCCCTTCAAAGCTGTAGGGATCACTGGAGTTGTAGAATAGTTCAGCTGAGGGGTGTTTTTAGCGTATATTATTGGATTATCCTCTGAGAATTAGTTTGTTTAATGCCTATAGACAGATTTTTTTTTAATTAAAAGGAAACCACAATTTCAAAATGTGCTCATTAATTATTTCCTTTAAAAGTTCCTCATTCTGTGGATTGCTATGTAACATTTGCTCCAAAGTAATCTCAAGAACACACTGCAATCTCATCCTGATACGTCTGAATGTGCAGTTTCCCGGGGAAACCACAGGCTGGAAACTTTCCGAACAATAGGTTCATAAACAGATAAGGACTGTCAGCCTGGCTGAGTACATTGTGAATCTTAATTGAATATTCTTCCTTAATTCTCCATTCTCTACTCCTACCGCTGGGTGACCTACTGGGTTTGTGCAGGACTGACAAGGATTCCAGGAACATGGCACTTTCCACTGGGGGAGTGAGTTGTTGCTTTTATTGAGGAAGGGTCAGGGTTGTGACAGGGTTTCACTATGTAGCCCAAGCTGACCTCAAACTCATAGTGATCCTCCTGTCTCAGTCTCCTGAGTACTGGAATCCCAGGCCTGAGAAACCACATCTGGCTCACTTTCAGTTTTAACATCAGGGAAGTTTCAAATAAAACCCTAAGGCAACTTTGGTCACCTTACTAGAACTCTTGCAAAAAGCCCCCATTTAACCCACACAGTACACCAAGCCCATGCTGAGTACAATAACATCTCAGGAGTTCATCCCACCACTACTTGGCCCTCACCACCCAGCTAACTACGTCAACATCTGGTCCTATGATAGCCACACAGTAGTAAGTGCTTAGACAGGAAGGAAGGTAAATTCTGCCCCCCCAGACAGTGGATCATAAAAGAAGAAGGGGTGCTGATGTGGAGAGCAGGCGTGCATTTTGGCACTGAGACGAAGAATGAAGCCTTTTGGATTGTGGCCCCAGAAATTGGGCATGACAGCTCCCTCCTCAAGAGTCTAGTTTTGCCAGGTACAGTGGTGCATACCTGTAATCCCAGCACTCTGGGAAGCTGAAGCAAGGGGATTGTAAATTCGAGTTCTGCCCTGGCAATTTTATAAGACCCTCTCTCAAAATCATTAATACTAAAAATAAAATAAAATGGAGCTAATCCGAGGGGGAAAATCTTAAGCAACAACCCCAAATTCACAATGACTCAAACCAGGAGTTCCTGTTTTCTGTGTTTGGAAAATAAAAAGATAAGCCACAGAAATGATCATGCAGTCGTAATCAGTCCCTCAGTGGGCACAGAGAAAAGCAAAGGCATTTCCTCTCCCTAGAGCACCCTTTCACTCCCACAAAGGCTAAAAACCTAGGATTCTATAGAGGGGAAATTTCTGCTTGCCCGTTTCAAAGGACCTCCAGAAAGCACGCATTCTCTCCCCCAAACCTCTCTTTCCTTCTCAAACTTAAGAACTGGAAAGAGCACAGACTTGAGGCAGTTGAACTTGGGGCTGAGCAAGACTGGATAGTAAAAACAAGATAAAAGATCTTGTGGAAATTAACCTGATTCTGGTCAAAAATGAGTACCATACCCCCTGGGAATGGTAGGAGTGGGCCCTACCCGCTTCTGCCGCTGGGGACTTTTCCTTTCCCACGTCTCCCAGAACAGGTATTCAGGGCAAAAACGCACAATGCGACTCAAGTGCGTCACGCCACCGATATCCTAGGGCAGAAGGGAGTTATCCCGGCGGATCCGCCGCCCCCAAATGACCCGAACTGGGAGGATGGGCGGACGCGGACCACTGGCCCCGGGACCGGTAGAACCAAATAAGACAATAGAACCATCAGAAGGAAATGACAGGATGAGAAGGATGAACCCAGACTTCCAGGAAGGGGCAGGAATGTGGAAGGAGACAGCCGGGGGCTGCGCGCGGAGGAGGGGGTGTGGATCGACACGGGGCGCCCCGCGTCCAGTCCCGGGCGCCGCGGCGCGTGGGGCAGCCCCTCCCGCCGGCCACCCCCGCTCCCGCCACCCGCACCGTGTTGTAGAACTCGGCGATGGCAGGCACGATCGTGTAGTTGTCCTCGCACCAATCCACCTCCGAGCTGCCAGCCCGAAGCTGGTCCCACCAGTGCGGGGCGCCCATGGCCGCTCCGGCGCATTGGAGCAGCTGCTCCCGAAACCGAGAAGAGCCCAGGGCTGCTGCTGGAGGTACACTGCCACGGCCGCGGCTTTATGCAGTTCTGGACAGAGGCCGGATGTGGCGCCTTCCACGCCGGCTCCCAGCGCTGTGCTCCGCCCTCTGGGCGCCACCGGCCCGCAGACCCCGCCCTCGCCCCGCCCCCGCGGGAAGCGCAGCGGCCACGCCCACGCGGGGGGCGCACGTCAGATGAGGAGCGGGTGGGGGCGCCGCGAGGGGCCGGGAGAGGTTCTGAGAGCTGAGGACCCGGTTCCAGCTGTGCTTCTTGCCGGCGGTAGACGTCTCCATGGTTCTGCCCACGCACACTTCCTTGCGCTTCTAAATAGTGCAGAGCACGTCTGAGCCCTCCCTGACAAAAATTGTAATAAAAGGAAACCCTGGAGGAATCAGACCCCTTTGAACCCCAGGGAGGCTTGCACCGATCTAGCTTCGTCGCACGTGGGACACAGGTGCTCACAGGAGGAGCAACGCTCTGTCCTCTGTCCTCCCGAAGCCGGGAGGGCCTCGCTTAAACCGGCTCCATTCAGACGCTGGGACAGGAAAGCCTTCCCGGCTGCAGGGACAGGCTCTGCGACCCGCTAACGCCGCCTGGGCCACCTGCGCCCAGAGGGGCCCTTAGGAGTACTTTCGATCCTGTTCCTGCCCTTCCTCCATAGGTGTTGGACATCGGTCAGCCCAGTCCACAAAGGATGAGGCTTGGCAGGTGTGACATCTCCAGGACATCTAAAATGCAAGAGATAATGACACCTACATAGCACCTAACATGCCAGGCACCGTTTGAAGAGCTTCAGGTGTCACTCGTTTAGTACTCCTATGCGGGGATCCTGTGAGAGGAATTCTATTAGCACCCCTATTCTAGCCATTAAGTCGCAGGGCTAGAAATAAGTTCAGATGGGATAACCTCAGACCTGCCGGTAACTGCTTTCCTTCTGTAATTATTCTGTAGTTTCTAACTAAAAACCAACTGGTTCCCAAGATGCTTGGTAAAGACTCTTTTTCCTTTGATGGTGACTCCTGGCCTCCTTCCATGAGTTTGGGGTAGGGTATATGGGTCCAGGTAAAGACAGTGGCAGAAGAGACTGTGGTGATGGTCATTAGAATTTTCTTCTTCTTGCCTTCATAATACCCTATTCAGTACCCCAGGGACTGAATCCCAGGAGGACCCTGGCTGCATCTCCAGTTGAGACCTCAGACCAAACAGACTGAGAGCTGCTGTTACAAAGATACACCCAATTAAATTACTTGTAATGCTTTAATCAATTCTAATTTTAAAATATTTATTGAATAAGCATTTTAGTCATAGATTCGTTATACAGCATTCTTGTGCACATACAAAGAGAAAAATACAAGCAGGGTGTGGTGGCGCACACCTGTAATCCTAGCACTTGGGAGGCTGAGGCAGGAGCATTTGAGTTTGAGGCCAGCCTGGGCTTCAGAGGGAGTTCAAGGCCAGCCTGAACTGCATGGTGAGACCCTGCTTCAAAAAAGAAAAAAAATAAATTTATTAAGGAATTCCTATAATTTTTTCACATTCAGAATCTGTAGTTTTCAGTTCATAGTCCTTGGTGTCTGTGTTGTTTCACACAGAAGTGTCCTCTGTGTCCTTAGTTACCACGTCTTGAAAATGCAATGTTTCTTAATGATAGTCCACTGCTGTTTGTTTGCAAGTGACTGACACCTATTGTACCAGTTTTGATGCTGGGACTTTCTTGATCTCAACTGAAGGTGCCAGTGGAAAGGTTTGTTTTTGTTTTTTGTTTTTGTTTTTGTTTTTTCTTGATGACTTTGCTTTTATTTACATAACCTTTTCCCCCACTTTTGTTGTACATGTTTGCAGTACATAATGACTCCATTCACTGTAGGGTATCTACATAACACACTTCAATTCCCAATTCTCTTCTTTTTCCCCCTGCCTCTGCCTCCCTTTTATTTTTCCAGCATCAGATTCATTCATTTATAAGACCTTATAAAGTTAATTATCAAATATTACAGGTTGAAAATAAGACTAATAGGTCAAAGAACATTTAAAACATGTAAGACAATTGTAGTAAGTCAAAGTACACTTTCATTTATTTATTTATTTTTTTATTTTATTTATTTATTTTTTTTTTTTGCGGCACCGGGGATTGAACTCACAACCTTGCACCTGCCAGACAGGGGCTTGAGCCACTGAGCCAAACTCCCAGCCCTGGCTTTTGGAGGCAGGGTCGCACTATGTAGCTCAGGCCGGCCTTGCACTCACGTTGTAGCCCAAGCCAGCCTCGAACTCACAACGCTCCGCCTACCTCAGCCTCCCGAGTGCAGGGATTAAAGGCGTGCGCCACCACGCCTGGCTAAGGTACACTTTTAGATACATTGTCCACACTGGATTTCAGTACCTTTTTTCTCTCTCTTTCCCATTATCTGTCTTGTTTCATACTATATGTATATAGTTTTCCATATAAGAGAAACCATAAGATAGTTAAGCTTGTTTATCTGACTTCACTTAATATTATGGTCTTAATGTGCATCCATTTTCCCACAAATGACTCAAGTTTATCCTTTTTATGGCAGAGTAGTACTCTGTGGATAAATATCACATTTTTATCCATTCATGTGTTGATGAACTTATAGGCTGTTTCCAAGATTTAGCTGTTATAAACATAGGTATGCATACACCACTGTGGTATGATGTCTTTAACACTTTTGGGAAGATACCTAGAAGGTGAATAACTGGGTCTAATGGAATTTCTACTTTTAGGTTTTTGAGGAATCTCTATACTGATTTCCATAGTGGTTGTATCAGTTTACAGTTTCATCAACAGTGGAGAAGTACTCCTTCCCCCACCCTGACCCCACAGCTTCAGCAGCATTTGCTATTGGTTGATTTCTTGATGACAGCCATTCTTTCTGGGGTGAGATGGAATCTCAATGTTGTCTTAATTTGCATTTCTCAAGTGACCAGTTATGTTGAATATTTTTTCATGTATTTATTGGCCACTTGTATTTCTTCATCTGAAAAGTGTCTATTCATTTCAGATGCCCATTTTTAATTGGGCCTTTAAATTTGGTGAGGGAATGTCTGAATTTTTTCAGTTCTTTATATATCCTAGATATTAGTCCTTTGAGGAACATCTGACAAAAAAATTTTTCCCACTCTGTAGATTGTCTCTTCAGTCTGTTACTACTTTCCTTTGCCATACAGTCAATGGAAAGGTTTTAGACAACAGGCAGCATGTTTCTTTTCCAGGTGGCCTTCTATAAATTCATGCAACTGGAGATTACAGTAGCCAAATCAACCACCGAGAATTACCACCAGGTCTGTGCTTGTGCAAGCAGTGACACCAAATCACGACCACCACCTGGCCAACTGTGATCATAAAACAGTACCTATTGTAAAATATATCAGTATTCTGGAAGCTACAGTGCAAAACAATGTGAGTTTTAGTCCAGCGAAATAGGAATTTTACTAAAAGTAACTCATCCTTCTTCCCCAAGTCTCACTAAGGGAACGATGGATTTTATCCTCCACAGGATATTCTACCATTAGTAATGATTCTGATTCAGAAGCAGAGCCCTCCACTGGGAGGAGGGGAATCCCCTCCAGCCCTCTTAGTTATTATGTGGGCTCTTTGGCTGGGTCTAGGAATCCAATTAATATAAGGGTTGATCGGCAAGAGAGAAGCGTAAGTTATTAATTTCATACATATGTGGTGCTTTGCACGAGAGAGTGAAGTCCAAAGAAATAACCAAACCGTAGTATCTTTATACTTGTAAAATTAAGAACATTAACTTTTCAATGGAATGAAAAGATAGGTGTGCTCTGGACTAGGTTAGTAAATTTTAGGGATGTTACTAAGAGATGCATAGGCCCTAAAGGAAGATGTAGAAGCTGGTGGAAGATAAGAATTACTCAAAGAGCTTGTTTATTTTTTTAAAGCCCAGGTTACTAGTTTCCAGAAGGAGGGCTATTTTTCCATCATGGCCTATAAAAGATATCGTTCCCCAAAGAACCTTTTTATTCTCTTTTTGCTGTACTAAGGATCAAATCCAGGGCCTTGTACACCTTAGGCAATCACCCTACTACTGAGCTACATCCCAGTCCATCTCCAGAAGAATCTATATGGCTTTCTGGATGCAGCACAAGGTGGGCCAAATGGCCCTTTCTGAGGTTACACTTCTTCAGCAGATTTCGGCTTGAAATAATCAGCACACCAATGCAGCCTATTCTGCCTTAATCCCTTCACCACCTTCCTTCTTTCTTATTACAGCTGCGCTAAGACAGTGCTCAAGCAGCAAGTAAGGCCATTGGTGAGTGACAGAAAAGACAAAAGCTAGATTCCTCCAAGATACCAGTTTTGATCTTCTTGTGACTATGGTAAAGAATTTTCTGATGTGAAAACTTTTTCAACAACCATAACCTTATTAACATTAGAGCTTATCATTAGATAATTCATTTTTAAATTGATGTGTATTAATAGTATGATGCTTTAGCAACTACTCTCAAACTTTTGATATCTAGTACAAATAGAGCTTGTTCCAAGGTGGGGATGTGATGATAGGACAGCTCAAGGCCCGAGGCTAGTTCTGGCAGTGAGTTTATTTATGTTGCCCTTGGTCTAAATATGAGTCACTGATTCAGATCCCTGAGAGACTGGGTTTTAGGGAACTGCCCTTGCAAGAAAGTCAGAATGCCCATATCTTCTGTTTTTACCTAGTATATAACAAAGTGTGTTTGGTTTGTGTAACTATCTGAAGGTAAATATCCTGGTGTCACAAGTGGAAAATATCAAGTCACAAAGTCTTCATTGGATAAAAAATTTTCAGGCACCTGAGCAAATGAAGCAAGCAGGGCTTAATCAAGGATGAAATTTCCTGTATTTTCCAGTTTGTCAGAGTTTTCACTCTGGTCTTGCTTAAGGTCCACTGTTCAGGCCAGTGGTCCTCTAAGCCAGACCAGTTGCAGCAATATCAGCTGGGACTTTCCAGAAATGCAGACCATCCGGGACCCACCCGAGACCCACTGAGTCACAAACTGGGGTGGCGTCCTACAGTCTGGTTCAACACGAGATTAAAGGATTCTGACTCTTGCTCAAGTACAAGGACTAGAGCGTGAAAAGGCACAGTTGCATGGTGGACTGCACACTCGGCTTCCCCCAAAATCCAAAGCCAAGACTGCTGCTGCCACTAAGGAAAGGAAAAAGAAAGAGCTCAACAGAGACAGTCACCCTTTTCCTCAGTCTCACCACTGGGAAAAGCAGCTCAGAGTCAGCCTCCAGCCCTTCAGCTAGCAGGGGAACAAGATGCCAGCAGGATTTGTTTGTCTGTCTGTCTGTTTGTTTGTTTTTAATCTGAAACTCCAGACTTGGAATAGAAGGAGAGGACTTGGAGCGTAGCTCATTGATAGAGCATATGCTCAGCATGCATAAGGCTCTGGGTTTAATCCCCAACACCAAAAGGAAAATAAAAAAGTTGAGGGCAAGAGTCGTGGGCAGGGAACCCTTATCAGGGAAACTCACCACAGCCACTGCAAGAAGGTGCTCGAGTGCGCTAGGTCAGGTGTCCTCTGCTCATTTGCTGACAGGCCCTCCGTGGCCACTTTCCGCTTGTCAGTGGGCCTCTGTCCAGAAGTGCTTCTCTCTGTAATCTGCATGGGAAAACCCCAGTGTTCAGACTGTGTGTAGAAAGCTAAGTGGATTTTGATTGTCAAAGATAGTAAAATCCAACAAAAGATAACAGAACAATCAAAACAAAGCAGTAGAAATGGCATAGAACTTCAAAGAGAGATACTATGAAAACAATAGCTACTATATTGTATCTTGTTACTTTCAGAATAGTTGATCATTCCATCAGGCATAGCAAAAACAAACCAAAAAAGGGCCGGGAGTTTGGCTCAGTGGCTTAAGCGCCTGCCCTGGCAGGCGTGAGGTTGTGAGTTCAATCCCCGGTGCCGCAAAAAAAAACAAAAACAAAAACAAAACACAATAAAACCAATAAAAACAGGATATGAAATGAAGAAAAAAGAAAAAAAAAAGAAAAAAAATTGAACAAAATTAAGCAACACAATGAGAATAATATTGGGGCTCGAAGACAAGACAGAGGACAATCCCACATATTTGCCACACTGCACAATATCTACCCAAGAAATGCTCAGACTGCAGGCTCCAGGCCTGCAAAATAACCTAACAATACAAGCATTTAGTTGCTTTATGTACCTTATGTACCTTAGTTGCTATGAACTTAGCAGGTCCTCTGAGCAAGCAGATTGCTTATGGGGGGGAGGGGAGGGGGGAGGACGTCCTTGATTTGTAGCCTGCGCTCTGGTAGGCCAATGGGACACACATCTCTTTCTCTTCCTGGAGTTTGCATGGAGCTGAAGCTTTGCCTGTGCCTGAAGGGCATGAGGTTTGTTACCGTGAGTTTTTTCTGCCACTTGTAGGTAAATCAGATTAACTGTAATTTGCAAAGACATAGCAAATCATTTTTGAGCATCTCTTTTGTGCAAGGTTCCATATTAGATGCTGAATCACATAAAGACCAATAAATATTTTTCCTCCCATTGAGACCTTTGGCCCTTTACCTCTGCAGACAGGGAACCTCTGATTTCTGGTTATGTGTTCTCCGGAAGGAAAAAGAAAGGTGACAACGGCAAAAGCCTTCCTGCTGCTAAAAGCCAAAACCTCTATGGTTACTTATCGCTCTGATTTTTCTGTTCTCAACTCAATGACCTTCTTCAAAAGAACTTTGACACTTTGGCTTTTTTATTTTTAACTAATTAAGGTTTTTTTGAGACAGGATCTCGTTCTGTAGTTCAGACCAGCCTTGAACTCACTATGTAGTCAAGGCTGGCTTTGAATTTGAAGCAATTCTCCTGTCTCAGCCTCCCAAGTGCTAAGATTATAGGCATGCCCCACCATGCCCAGCTAGTTTGGCTTTTTAAAAAACATTCTATAGTGGAAATTTAAAAATATGTTTTATTATTCAGCTTCTAAAATGATGGACCTGAGTCTACTCTGAGAGTCACGGTAGGCTCAGCAAAGGAGGTAGTCTAGGAACTTAGAGTCACCAGATGAATGGTAGTCTAACAGGCAGCACACGGAAGGGAGGGAATTCCACAGAAGGAATGGCATGTGCAAAAGACTGGAGGTTCAAGAAAGCATATACATTCAGGAAAACTAATAAATGATAAAAAAAAAAAGAACAGGTTATTAAGAAGAAAATCCTGATAGCAAAAGGATAAATTAAATGTCAAAAATCACTGACAAAGTCTTTCAGTAATCCAACTAAGAGTTGACGTGGGCATGATCAAAGCATTCATTCATTCATTCATTTGCTACAACTATCGAATACTGCCCTATGTCAAACACTTTTCTAGGTGCCAAGGATAAAAACAGATTCCATCTCCGCCATCAGAGAACATGCAATGGGGCATGGGGGCACATGTTTTGGGAGGCTGAGGCAACAGGATCACTGTGAATTCAAGGCCAGATGGGCTACATATGGGAGTTTGAGGTCAACCTTCGCTACATGGCAAGACCTTGTCTCAAGAAAAAAAAAAAAATGTAGTGTAGGGGGAAAGCTAGAAAAACTAGAAAGCAAAGAAATGCATAAATAATTAGAATTAAGCCACTGGGCTGGAAGAAGAACAAGCACCGCTACAACCTTAGGAGTAGATGTGACCTTGTCTGAGGGTATCTAGGAGCTCTTCTCTGAGGAAGCGGGTTCTCAGCCAGGAAAAGTTAAGTTTAAGGCAGGAGTGAAGAAAACTGAAATAAGAGATGCAGTGAAGCTATAAAGTGGGAGCAGTGATAGGCTGTTCTATTGACTCTAGATATTTGCACATACTTTCCAAACCATTGAGAAGACATAACAAACCATTTTTGAGCATCCGTTTTGTGCAGCGTTCCATATTAAGTGCTGAATAACATAAAGACCAATAAATTCTTCTTTGGCTGCATGAGCTTAGTCTACTAAGGCACACAGGAGACCATTAGAACACAGGCATCAAAGCTGGCGGCAGGGAGACTGGGGCTCAAGTCCACTCTGAGAGAATTTCACTTTCTTGTTTCCTTGGCCAGGAAATGCACATGGAATTGATTCATATCATCACTGAGCAGGGGCTTTGAATTCTCTCCCCAGTTTTGCCATCCTTTTTTTCCCTGCTATGTCTCAAACTGGGGCTGTGCTTTGATCTAGGCCCCAGCATGAAGAAAACACATGGAGCTGATCGGAACTGCAGTCGGCCCACAGCTAACACGCAACGTGAACAAAAAGTAACACTGTGCTGTGCACGGCTGAGAGCAGGGGCCTTTCTGCTTACCCCAGCGTGACTTAATGAAGGCTGACAAACGCAAGGAAATGAACAAAGCAAAGCTACCAACCGGAAGGTACCACGTGAGAGAGTAGGGAAAAAACTAGAAGATGACTTCAGATAGTGTATACTGAGTGAACAGAAAATAGGTTACTCCCAAAGGGAAGAAAAGAAGGAAAATAATGACGGGTTTGACTTACTGAGTTCACAGGGCAGGCTGACTATCTGGGGGGAAAAAATGCTGTCTTGGCAACGGAAAAGGCAAGTTGGAAGATTAAGGACCAATCAGGATTACAGAGAGTCGTGGACTGTGCCAGGCGGGACACCTGCAGCCAGGTAGGAAGGGAGGAGGCCGGCAGGAGCAGACAGCAGCTCCTGGGCTGTGCTGTGCTTCACAGAGGCCCGCGCTCCGGGGCTGCGGACAGCGGGCAGGGGCCGCGAGGGCAGGGCAGGACCGGGTCGAGAAACAAAGGGTCTAACCCCGCAGCAGGCTTGCCGAAAACTTAAAAGATAGTTGAAAAAGAGCCCAAACGACATAAATACTGTGTCTTTCTCTACCAATTTACAAGAACAGGATCACCTGGGGACGTTGTTCCAAGTTAAAAAAGCAGATTCTGACTGAGTGGATTCAAAGAGGTGTCCAAGATTTTTAATGAACCCCCGGGTGATGGGAGGCCCCCACTCTGCGATGGTATTTCAGGAGCAAGGCTACAGGGAGCAGGAGAAATGACACTACGGAGATGGATGCAATGAATAAAATCCAGGGTATTTGTAACAACTCAATTTCCTTTCTTTTTTTGGCAGGGGGTGGGGGTGGGGGGCAGGTGTTGGCTATGTTACCCAACTGGCCTTGAATTTTTGACCCTTCTATTTCAGTCTCCTGAGTACCTGGGATTATGGGTGTGCCTCACTATGCCCAGCATTCAATTTCAAAAGATAGGGAAGAAACTTAGAGAAAGAGACTCGGGAAGCAACTAATTGCAAGGTGTACATCGTATTAAATTCTCAGAGGATGGAAATATATATACATTTTAAAACAATTATAGAAATGTGAGTATTTTATGAAATTAGGAAATTCTTGGTGATTTAGGGGGTATTATAATGACAGTATTATGGTTATATTTTTAAAAGTGAGGTTTCATCCCAGCACTCGGGAGGCTGAGGCAGGAGGATCGTTGTAAGTTTGAGACCAGCCTGGGTTGTTAAGTGAGTTCAAGGTCAGCCTGAACTGCATAGTGAGACCTTGTCTCAAAAAATAGGGCCAGGGATTTAGCTCAGTGGTGTAAGGGCCTTCCTGGTAGGTGCAAGGTTATGAGTTCAATTCGTGGTACCAAAAAATAAATAAATAGAAGTGAGGTTTCAAAAGGCCATATACGATTGATTCTGCTTTTCTGGCATTCTGGAAAAACTAAAACTGTGGAAACAGAACAGGTCTGTGGTTGCCCAGGGAGGAGAGAGGGAAGGAGTTTACTGTAAATAGGAATGGGGGAATTTGGGGAGGTGATAGAACTCATCTGAATCCTGATTGTGACAATTAACTGACTGAATGAATTTATAAAGCAAGACTATAAAAAGGGTAAATTTTTATGCAGGTAAATGATATCTCAATAGCTAGGTGTGGTGGTGCATACCTGTAATCCCAGCACTTGGGAGGCTGAGGCAGGAGGGTTGCTTCAAGCTCAAAGCCAGCCTTGGCTGCATAGCGAGTTCAAGGCCAGTCTGAACTACATAACAAGACCCTGTCTCAAAAAACCTTAACTGATTAATTAATTAATTAATAATTTAAAAAGTCAAAGAGCCAAATTTCTTACGGAGAAGGTCATCAAGTTGAGAACAGAAAAAATTTGAGCATAGAAGTGATAGCAGAGTTCTTGGCTTTTAGCAGCAGAAACTTTGAAAAGCAGCACTGGCCCAGCCTGTCGTCACCTTTCTTTTTCATCCCAGAGAAAACATAACCAGAAAGCAGAGGTTCCCTGCCTGCAGAGGCCAAGGACCAAAGGTCTTTATGGGAGGTGTCATTCACGCTCCTTTGAAAAGGCCCGGGTGTCTTATCCCATTACCAGTGGCATGGGTGGGTTCAGGTAGCTTTGTGGCCACAGACTCTCTTGAACCAGGAAGCTAGAAAAGTTGGGGCAGATCGGGGGAAGGGCACAGTCCAGAGGGCCTCTTGGCATTGGGCTATGAGAGGGTTGCACTGGGCAGTCAGAGGCTAAGGTCTTACTTAACGCAGAACTGTGTGTCAGGGGCCGAGACACTGCATGCTGCCTTCAATCTGCCTCTTCTCAGCCTTTCAAAGACCAAGAAACACCCCAGAGAAATAGAGGTGGCACTGAGAAAGGACAGGAAGCGGGGAGGTCAGGTGGAGGTAATGTGTAAGCAAGGGGCATGTCTTAGTCACTTTCTTTATCACTGGGACAAAATAGTCAACACCTCTAACATAAAGGAAGAGAGGTTTACTTTGGCTCACAACTTGCAGAGATTTTAGTCCGTAGTTGATTGGCTCCAAGGCAGTGGGGCATGGCATAGGAAAAACCGCTCACCCTATGGCAACCAGGAAGTAGACGGGGCAGGACCAGGGAAGGGAGATAAACCCTTCCATGTCACACCCAGTGACTGGCCTCTTCCACAGCCCCCACCTCCTAACAGCAATCCAATCGCACTCTATTAGCCACACCAATGAGTGCTTGAAGCTTTTGGCGACATCTGGTTATAAACCATAACAGGGCAGATGACATTTGGCAGAAAGAGAAGGCACATAGATTGGGTAGGAACCTAAAAAGGGGCAGTACGGCTTTGCTTTGGTACAGCTGAGTTTTGAGCAAATTTGAGCCTAAAGGAAAGGAGTCTAAATAGAAACAGATTTAAAATGTGAAAGGACATACTCTGGTTTCTCTTCAGGTTGAATAAATCTTCTGCTTTTTACTTAAAAAAAAAAAAAAAAGAAAGAAAAATTTTGGGAGGACAAAAAAAAGTGTAATTAATTACAGTCCCCGCCCCCCAGCACTGGGTATTGAACTCACAGCCTCACACCTACCAGACAGGTGCTTAAGACACTGAGCCAAACTCCCAGCTCTAGTTTTTCAAGGCAGGGTTGCACTATGTAGCTCAGGCTGGCCTTGCGCTCACATTGTAGCCCAAGCCGGCCTTAAACTTACAACGCTCCTCCTACCTCAGCCTCCCAAGTGCTGGGATTAAAGGCGTGCGCCACCATGCCCGGCCATTATACAGTATTTCAACTTGCCTGAGAGAAGAGAGATGTCATGGAATGTTCTGTCTATCCTAGCATCCCTTCCTTTTCTGAGACCTTATTCTCCTTCCATAGGGACACCACTTCCTACTTTCCCCATCCTCCAACTGCTTTCAGATGGTTGCCATAGGAACAATCAGGTGACCTAATTCCACAGGTAGACACACTGGCTCAGGAGTGGATCTTGGCCCAACTCAGCTGATCAGAAAGTCCTGGTGGGGACTTGGAATCAGAACTGAGCTATGCCAGTTCCAGCTGAGTTAATGGAATGGAAATGGAAACTTGGATACTCTTAGGGGGCCTGTTCCACCAGATGGATGGAGAAGTCAGAGCTGGTTAGCCAAGAGAATGATGAGACAGTTTTAAAGAGAGATGTATAGCCAAGAGACAGTCCAGAAGGAAAAGAAGTATCTGGCTCTGCCTAGGACTCAGTCTCATGCAAAGATGACCAAGAAAGCATGGTAGCACATACCAGTAATCCCAGCACCTGGGAGGCTGAAGCAGGAGGATTGCTTCAAGTTTGAGACAACCTGGGCTATATAGTTCAAGGCCAGTCTGAACTACCTAGTGAGACCCTGTCTCAAAAAAAACACCAGGAGCAGCAAAGATGAACAAGTTACCCCTGGACCTTTATAGTAAAGTCACATTTTTGCTCAAACCTATTAGAATTGGGTTTCTGTGATTTAACTTGGAGCCTAACACATTTTTTGGCATAAAGCACCATAACCATGGGTGTATGACACCTACATTTATTCTTTAGAATATTTCTGCTGATGAATTATTAATTTTAACTTTATGAGTTTTATTTTATTAGACAATGAGTGCTTAACAGAAAAAAATCACAAAATAAAGTGCTGCATTTTTAATATTTATTGAGCATTTATAAAAAAAAAAAGCATCAAAATTTTCAACATTGACAGATTTTTGGTGTACAAGGCCTAAAAAAGAACAACAGAAATACATTCCTGTATGACCTACAGTGAAAATACCAAGAGCACTCAGCAAAAAAAAAATATTTACTTTGCCAGGCATAGTAGCACATCCATGTAATCCCAGCACTCGGGAGGCTAAGGCAGAATGACTGTGAGTTCGAGTTCAGCCTGGGCTACATAGTGAGAGTCTGTCTCATAAAACCAAAAAGAAAAATTTCAATTATCACATCTAAGTCAGTCTTCACAATGACAACAGCATGTTCCATGTACACATATTGCTTACACTGACAGCACATCTAATTTGCTTTCCTGACCTTTTTGCGGGATATACTTGACATGTAGCTGGTCTTTCTGCTTTTTCAGGAGGTTATTATTATATTATGCAATGTGTAGGAACATAAAATACCAATATAATAAGTATTCAATTCTTAATATATATTGCACATTTAGAATAAACATCAACATTTTCACATCAGCTGTGTACTTGCTTACAAAACTTAAAAGATAATGTCAGAAGTAAATTCCTGTGTGAACGACAATGAAAATACCAATAGCACTCTAAAAATATCTTTAATTATCAAAGCTAAATAATAAGGAAATAAGATCTTGATAAAATGAAATATCAATTGTGTAATGAGCGCTTGGAATAGACATCAACATCTTTGTATCAGCTGTGTGCTTGCTTACAAAACCTAAAAGACAACAGAAGAAATAAGAACCTATGTGAGCTACAATATAACCACAAACAAAAGTCTACCACAGAAATCTTTGCTTCAACTGTCACACCCAAGGCAGTCTTCACACATGACAACTGAATGTCCCATGCACTTGTCTTGCTTACACTGACAGCACATGCACTTAGCTTTCCTTTCCTATGTGGCAGGCTATTCTTATCACCTCTCTTCTCTTTCAGTGTTTTTCTTTTGGCGCGGGATACTGGAAATCGAACTCAGAACCCTCACTTGCCAGGCAGGTGCTATGCTGATGAGCTATATCCCTGGCCCCTTCTCCTCCAGTTTTGTCAGGAGCTTCCTGTTATGTTGTACAATGTGTATTTAACAAGGAAATAAGATATCACTAAAATAAAATATCAAATATGCAATGAGTGCTTAGAGTAGACATCAACTGTTTACTTTAAAAAAAAAAAAGACCTATGAGAGTGGCTGGGGATATAGCTCAGTGGCATCAGAGCCTGCCTAGCAAACACAAGGTCATGAGTTTGATTCCCAGTACCAAAAGAAAAAAAAAAAACCTAAGAGATAACATCAGAAATAAAAACCTACAAGAGCTACAATGAAAATACCAATAGAAATCTACAACAAAATAATCTTTGCTTCAATTATCACACCCCAGGGAGCCTTCACAAATGAAAATTGCATTTCCATACACAAGTATCATTTATGCTGATAGCAAATATTTTTGTTTCCCTTTCCTTTCTTGTGGGGACCAGTTGACATCTTTTGGTTTTTCTGTTGTTATACTTGGTCTTTGGGATGCTGTGCCTCCCTGTTCACCTGCCGGTCACCAGTGTGGTTCACAGTTTTTTTGTGTAGTTCCCTGGGCAAAAACATTTTGGTTTTCCTCTGATGTAAATAATCTCCTATGAGTTCCAGTCCAAATCCTCTAAAAAAATTTCCCCATGGTAGTTTGCACTTGTTATTTTCTTTGTAAACTATCAAAGTATTAATGCCACACATGTTTAGGATCAAGTAAAACACTACCATTGGCCACTGCTTTGTGTTTAGATGACATCATAGTTGCTGCATAACTCATCAACAACATCTAGAAAGTTTCCATCTCAGGCTTCTGTTCTGTTGAGGTTTCCTTATCAATATTTCCATCACGGTGCAGTGTTGATGTCAGCAGTACCAGTTTATTTTTCTTTGCCATATACAAAGCCAAGGTAAATCTTTCTGAAATCCAAAAATTGTACTATACGATTCTCTGTTTTGAAATTGCAACCTTTCATTCAGAATTTCTGCTTTGTTTCAGCATACAGTTCCTACGCTGCTCAACTTGTGCTCCATTACCAAATGTAACATCATTTGGAAACTGATCATTATTATCATCATTATTATCATCACATAGCTGCACCAGTCTTCAATATGTATTTTACCATAATGTCACCATCATCATTATTATCATCACATAGCTGCACCAGTCTTCAATATGTATTTTACCATAATGTCACCATCATCATTATTATCATCACATAGCTGCACCAGTCTTCAATATGTATTTTAGCATAATGGATCATCTTCATCATCCATGCACGAGTAATCTGATGATTCATTTGTTACCTTCTGCAAAACTTACAAATCTGATTTTTCATGTGCCATTTACTGAATTGGGCTACTTCTATTACAAAGATCAAACCTATTGTCAAATGTCACATTCTGATTAGTTTGGGAGATGGGATCAACATGTCGGTTCACAATATCATTTGGTTTATTACTATCTGAGTAAGGATGTGATGGTTGAGTTCCAGGATAAATATCTAAATTGAAATCATATTTAGTTTTTGAATCTTTAAGGGCATATATTTTCATGCTATATTTTGACCCATCACTCTTCCATAAGTCTTTTACATTCCTTGAATTACCATGAGAAATTCCTGCTAAGTACAGCAGACCTATGAATGTTTTTAGTTCAGCTAGTGAGGTGTCAATAATAAATACATTTTTGAATATGCCTATTGGTACATGCAGAACATTTTACTTGTACCTCCGCCTTTGTGTATGTTGCAGCATCTTGTAGCATTTTGTGTATTACAATTTCCAACATCAAATGGCAGTGCCGTCATTCTGTGCAATATGTTTCATCCCTGCCAAGACCCTCACTATATTTTTAGACCTAGTTCTAAAAGTGAATCATTCCATTTGTTTGTGTAACCATTTTGCAAAATTTCAACTAGTCAAATATGTGTTCACGTTGCTGTTTTCTTCATCATTTGAATCAAAGAGATCTGCATTCCCGGTGTTGGTATCAGTTGATTCTTACTCCATTTTACTGTCACAGCAACTTTAGTTCACACGACCAATGTCAAAGTCACCATCATCATTATTATCATCACATAGCTGCACCAGTCTTCGATATATATTTTACCATAATGGATCATCTTCATCATCCATGCACGAGTAATCTGATGATTCATTTGTTACCTTCTGCAAAACTTACAAATCTGATTTTTCATGTGCCATTTACTGAATTGGGCTACTTCTATTACAAAGATCAAAAGAAAACTTTAAAAAAAACTAAATCCTAGAGTACTGTGGGTGTATCATACCCTCTGTGATGCTTAGGTAAACATATGCAAAAATTTCCACAGAGCATCATGTGTGTGTCAATCCTTGTTTGACACTTTTGCACAAGTGCACACACCATGCTTTACATCGTACCAAGTGGGTAAACACAAAGATTGTTTCCTATATCACTCAGGGAAAGGTACTGAGTCATCCAACTGATTACTATTACACTAAAGTAAAAATTTACAGTAGAAAAGAGCTATTGTCATGCTCTGAGGTGTCCTAATAGAACTTTGTTCCTAGAAAGAGGGGAATATGGAACATATATATACGTATGAACCCTTGGACATATTTTGAGGAAGACAGATGAAGTAGTTCATACTTTTGACAGAAAGTGGGAGAAAATATTGTCTACTGAAAATGAGAGATATGAATACAGTATGAGATCAGGTTCTTGAAAAGAGTGGGAAAGAGTGGGACCAGTGGGAAGGTCATCCTTTTGTACTGAATTCTATAGTCATTATACCTAGGCAATGAAACAGAGTTACTATAGTCAAGTGGGGACAATCATTGACAGGAAATTTCAGACTAGCCACTAAGAAGAGACAAAGAGCTCCTTTTCTTTTTCATTAGCACAGCAGCCCAGAGGAAAATGACACTGTTGTTAGGACATACTTGATTCTCCACTGACATGTGAAAATTTGAAGAAATTTCATCCTAAAACTATTTGATGATTCTCCAAGTGGCCGTGTCACAAGGTTTTAGATTTCCCCCCACACTAAAAAGGTACTAGTGTATTTTAAGGCTGGCATTTCAAAAGAACTTTTGGCAGGATTTAGAGAATAATTTAGTTATCTCCTTACACACACAAACTAACTGCAAAACATCGTGGATTCCAAAGCACCCACGTTTCTAGCCAGTCAAGTAGAAACAAGACATAGATGGGGCCTCTGTTGTCCCTGAGCCACAGCTCTTGATGGTGCTCCCAGGTTCTATGTGAGCTGTTATTGGAAGACGTGTTCAAGCAGATTAAATTCCACTCACAACTTTCACCTTTGGAAAAACCTGCTGGAACCCTAACAGCCAACTGTTGCTAGAATTGCTACCTGAGCTTATCAAGCCCAGAAGAATCTTTCCCTAGTCTCTAGGTAGATATAGTCCCAGTTCTTCCAAGGGGATCAGACTGTTCACACAATCAGGATGTCTACAATTTTGTCATTTGAAGTGTTATATTAAATGAATCATATAAAATTTAAACTTTAAGATTTGGCTTTTTTGCTGGGCATGGTGGTACTTGCCTGTAATCCAAGCACTTGGGAGGCTGAGGCAGGAGGATTGCTATGATTTCGAGGCCAGTCTAGGCTGCATAGTGAGTTCAAGGCCAGCCTGGACTACACAGCAAGATCCTGTCTCAAAACCAACCAACCAACAAACAATTTTGACTTTTTTTCACTAATTCTCTGGAATTCTGGAATAAATGTGAAGTGAAATTCTCTGGGCATTTATCCAGATCATCACATATATTGACAGGTGTTTCTTTTTTGTTGCTTAATAATATTCATTGGTAGGATGGTGCCAGCTTGTTTAACCATTTGCCCATTGATGGGTATCTGGGGGTTTTTTTCTCCCTTTGACTATTACAAATAAACATGACATCACTAGTCATAAACAGGTTTCTGTATAAGTGCAAGTTATCAATTTTAAAGAAAAAATGTTATGACCTTTAGTCCTAGTGTCAACTTCATTGGGTTAAGAAACACCAGGCAGATTAGTAAAGCACAGTCCTGGGTATGTCAAGTTGGGTTGTGGAGGTTTGACCTCCGATACTGTGTGTGGTCCCTCTTCCGTTTCTCTCCAGCCCTGCTCCCTGCCACTGGCTTTGCTCCACCACACCATCCATTATGATGTTTCCGGCTTGGAGCCAGTGGACCATGGACTGAGTTCCTTGAAATGTGAACCCAATTAAACCTCTCCTCCTTTAAACTGTGTTGGGTATTGTGCCCAGTGTGATAATTCACATAGGAAAATTCCATAAAGCTAACCTCCAGATCACCCCAGGGTGGGGGAAGTGATTAAGACAAAGTACAATGAGGTCAGTTTACTCCTGAAAGGACATACATATGTTAAAAACAATGTATTTGCTAAACCAAGTTCTTTGTATTGTTCACAGTCAGTTACAGATTGAACTCCTTGTTCTAGAGTTAGCCAAGAGTAACAAGTGACTGTGTAATCAGGATGTGGATTTTTGCTTTAAATTCTGCCTGCTGTAAGGGCTCTGCACAGTTCTGCCATCTCCCTCTACAGAGGAGACAGTTCGGCCGCCAGACTCAGCTTAATAAAGTGTCTTCTAAATTCACAACTGGCTGTTTGGTTTCCTATGCTGGTTTTGAACCCATAACATTTGGGGCCTCATTCAGGAGCCCAAATATTTGGAAATAATAGGAGCCAAGTCTCTTTGAAACATTTATGCCACAGGGGATTACAGAGAGACATTCCTCGGCCCTGAGGAAATTGTTGTTTCAAAGCAAAACTGAAAACCAAGACATGAATTTGGATTGAGCCATCAGGATTCTCATGGGTAAGACTGATTCTGTTCAGTGGGGTGCCCCTCGGGAGTCTTTGGAGAAGTTGGATGCAACATAATCCCCAAGACTCGACCCCTGACCACGACGGTGGCTGGTGGTCTCATATTTTGTTGGTCTGTGTATCTGTCTCGTACTGTCTGTCATTGTCTCCTTCATCATGGGTCAGTCCGCTTCTGCTCTGTTGCTGCCTTTGCAGTGTATCCTTAACCATTTTCAGGACTTTAAACAGTGAGCCTCCAGTTACAGAGAAACTGTTTATCCCAGCAAACTCCGGACCTTCTGTGAACTCAAATGGCCCACCTTCCCAGACATTAACTGGCCCCCGGAAGGCTTTTTTAACCTGTCTCTGCTTCAACAGGTCTGCCAGGTCATTTTTGGGACTTCTGGACATCCTGACCAGATCATTTACATTCAAACATGAATTGATTTGGACTTGGACCCCCCAAAATGGGTCAAATCTTGCCAACCCCAGTGCTGGCCCCACTCACAGGTTGTCATTGTCATGAGACCCCCAAAACACAAGAGTCACCCTAGTCCTGAGGCCCCTCCTGTCCTCACCCAACCTTCTGATTCTTCATCTACTTTATACCCACGCCTCCCTCGACCTCCTCCCTTCCGTCCTCCCCCCACCGACCCTGACTCTGCCTCACCCATGAGCCCACCACATACTCAGAGTGGGCACCCCTTTGTCCAACCTCACCCCGAGACCCTGTATCCCGATTCCTCCTCTGGGGCTACCACCCCGGCTCCCCTTTACCCCTGAGGGAAACCCCCTGCACCAAAGGGAGCCCAGGCCCCTTTATGATTTATGTTCCTTTCTCAACCAGTGATTTGTATAACTGGAAGCTGCAGAACCCCTTTTTCCCAAAATCCTTAAGGATTAATTTCCCTCCTTGAGTCTATTTTCTACACTTATCCACCAACCTGGAATGACTGCCAACAACTTCTTCTGACGCTTTTCACTTCTGAGGATCATGAGCGCATCCGGAGTCCAGGATGAAAGCTCGCCCTGGGACCTGATGGTCATCCGAGCACTGACCCGGCCTGACCTGATTTGGTTTTTCCCTCTGTTCACCCCACGTGGGACCCCAACGAGGATAGAGGTAAGGAGGCTCTCAAAAGGTATCGCCAGACTCTCTTGGGTGCCTTAACGGCAGCTGCCCGAAAGCCCATGAATTTGTCTAAGGTACCTGAGGTAATTCAGGGACCTGATGAGGCTTCATCAACTTTCCTGGAGCGCCTCCTAGAGGCCTATCGCATTTATACCCTACTGACCCGGAGGCACCCGAAAACAGACGCGCCTTAAATATCGTGTTTGTTTCCCAGTCGGCCCGGATATTAGAAAAAAACTTCAGAAGCTGGAGAGATTTGAAAAAAAAAGGTGTTATCAGAGTTAATAGAGATTGCTCAAAAGGTTTATATTGTAGAAGAGAGGGCCATTGGAAACAAAACGCCAAGTCAGAGAGTTCCTAGGAGCCCTTGGTTACTGCCAGCTGTGGATTCTTGGATTTGCTGAATTAGCCCACCTGCTCTATGCCTCCATGGGAGGGAACCCAAAAGAAGGGCTACTATGGACTGAAATAAAAAACAAGCTCTTCAAAAATTAAAATTGGCCCTTACTACAGCTCCTGCTTTGGCTTTGCCAGACCTAACCAAGCCTTTCCAATTCCATGTGGCCGAGAGCCAAGGTATCACCAAAGGGGTCATGACTCAGTACCTGGGCCCCTGGAAGAGACCCATGGCCTATCTCTCAAGGCGGTTAGATCCCACCACTGCTGGTTGGTCAAACTGCTTGAGGACAATGGCTGCTACTGCCCTGTTGGTTAAGGAGGCCACAAAACTGATGTTTGGACAAAACCTTCAGATTGTGGCTCCCCACACAGTAAAGGCCCTATTAAAGAGTGTCCCCGACTGATGGCTCTCAAATGCCAGAATCATCCAGTACCAGGCATTCTTACTGGACCCAGGCTGAATTGAGTTCCTGTCTACCACAGCATCAGAACTACCACTCCATGACTGCCTAGATGTTGTGGACGCCACTTCTGGCTTAAGAGCGAACCTGACAGATGTTCCATTTGCCAACCCGGAGGCCACTCTCTTTACCGATGGGAGCAGCTATCTCCATAAAGGTACCAGAGTGGCTGGAGCCTCTGCAACCACAGAGACTAAGGTAATATGGGCCCAGGCTTTGGGATCGGGAGTCTCAGCACAAAAGGCAGAACTAGTGGCCCTCATCCAGGCCCTAAGATGGGGAAAGGATAAGATTATAAACGTGTACACTGACAGCCAATATGTCTTTGACACTGTACAAGTCCATGGGGCCATCTACCAAGAAAGAGGATTTCTTACTACAGGGGAAACAAAATCAAAATGCTCCGGAGATCCTAGATCCCTTAGCTGCAATGTGGCTACCCTGAAAGGTGGCCATCATACACTACAAAGGACACCAAAAGGGTGATACCCCCATATTCTAGGGAAATGCCTTGGCCAATAAGGCCACCCGGAAGGCCACCCTAAAACCAGTAGGGCCTATCAAGATTCTCCCTGTACTCCCCCCACCAATTTTGGCCCAACCCAAGTACACAGACTCAGACTTAAAATTGGCAAGAGCTTTACAAACAACCCTAATATCAGAGGGTTGGCACAAACTCCCTGATGGGCGAATTCTTGTCCCTGCAGTATTTGGACAAGAACTGATTCAAGAAACACATAGGGCCACACACCCCTGAGCGAAATAAAATTGGCCAAACTGTTCCAAGACCATTACTTTATCCCTAGGCTAACTCAGTTAGCCAAGGAGACGAGCCACAGATGTCCACAGTATATTTTGGTAAACCCCAAGTGACTCCCATTGGATGAACAAACCCACCAGCGAGGGCACTTCCCAGGAGACCATTGGAAAACTGACTTTACTGAAATGGGACCAGGAAAAGGAGGATATAAATATCTCTTAGTGTATAGACACCTTTACTGGATGGACTGAAGCTTTTACCACACGCACTGAGTCTGCTGTAGTAGTAACCGAAAACTCCTACATGAGATAGTGCCTCGATTCGGCCTGCCCATAACCATGGTCTGACAATGGTCCAGCTTTTATAGCCCAGATTACCCAAAATTTGGCTAAGACTTTAGAAATCAATTGGAAATTACATTGTGCCTACTGGCCTCAAAGCTTAGGTCAACCCTCAGATATAGAATGTATAAAGAACTTAAAAAAATCAGTCCTCCAAGATTTAAAGACCCAATCCAAAAATAGGCACCTGAGATAAACACACACTTCTCAGATGAAGAAGTACAAACAGCAAATAAATACGTGAAAAAATGTGTAATAGCACTGGTCATTTGAGAGATGCAAATGAAAATAACACTGAGATTCCGCCTCACCCCAAAAGGAATGGATAGTATTAAGAAGTCAAGCAATAACAAATGCTGGAGAGGCTGTGGGGAAAAAGGAACCCTTCTCCACTGTTAGTGGGAATGCAGGCTGGTGCAACCACTGTGGAAGTCAGTGTGGAGATTCCTCAAAAACCTAGGATTGGAGATCTCATTTGACCCAGCTATTCCCCTTCTGGGTATCTTCCCAAAAGAATTAAAAACATCCTACCACAGTGATATATGTGTGTCTATGTTTATAGGTGCCCAGTTCATAATAGCTAGATCTTGGAAACAACATAAATGTCCCTCGACTGAGGAATGGGAAAAAAAAAAGATGTGGTATTTCTATATAATGGAATACCACTCAGCTATAAGGAATGATAAACTAGACATTTTCTCTCTTAAATGGATAAGTATTGAAAATATACTTAGTGAATAAGTCACACATATGTAATCATCACATTGTTGCACTTGTGTGACAAACTGAAAGAAAATCTATGTATATAAAAAATTAGCTAAGACAGTTAATGTTATATGCCATGACTTACTAATCTGTCTTTTTAACCAACACCCTGACATTTTTGTCCTTAAGCTTGCAAAACAAATAACTGTACCCTGCTTGCACCAGTAATATTTACTCACACGCTGTGTTTCTGTTCTGTGTTGCGCCATTACCCCAAAACAGAGCCGTCTCCTCAAAACAGAGCCCAGTGTGAACATCCCCTAACCAACCAAAACTTTTGCCCACTCTATAGCAACTTTTGCCCGCTCCATAGTAATTTTTGCAGTTTTACAGTATAAAACTTGCTTACTCCTCCTTACTGGCACACAGTCTCCGGATCGATCTGAAGGGACTGTGTCACCAGGCCTGGCAATAAAACTTATCCTGCTCCAAGAAATTCCAAACGTCTTGTGAATCTTTTGTCTCATCTGGGTCGCCTATATCAGTTAAAGAATTTTGAGTGAAAAGTAGTTTTCACGGGGTCATCTTCAGATTCCATTTTGAATGCGAAATGATTATGTGAAAATAATAGAGCAATCATAACAAAAAAGATAGTCTTATAGCTGGTTTTTCTTGATTCACTGAGGCAAAAGTTTTGTGCTAATAATTTTCTGGACAATGTTTCATGTCTATATCTTATACCCTAAACAACTGCTGTGAATATAATAATATACAATGTGCTGATTATTGTTACTCTCCTATTGGCTGGTTGTGAAATTATTTTACTTTAATTTCTTACCTTTCTTCTGTTTAAAAGAAAAAAGAAATAAAACCAAAAAAATAAAAACAAAAAAAGCTCAGACCAAGTGGAAAGGGTGAACTGAACAATTAAGGAAACCATTTCCAAATGGCTTTAGAGACTGGCCAAAACTGGGTGAGTCTCCTCCCTTTTGCTCTTTTGCGCGTTCGCTGTACTCCCTATGTACAAGGTATTACTCCCTTTGAGGCCATGAACAGCTGGCCTCCCCCGCTGGTCCCTAAGATACATGATGGAAAGCTGACTATATTAGCTAATGGGGAACTTGTTAGATCCCTACAGGCTCTCCAACCCTCCCTTCAGGCAACTCACTGCCTCTTTGGAAGTCACCAGGCAACCCCTGAGAGACTTGATGATCCTCTGGCAGCCCTATCTGGATCTCAAGTTAAGATAAAAAAGAGACTTCACTTTGAGTACATGTTGGGATTGACCTTTTGCTGTGGTGCTGAGTACTCCCACCACAGTAAATGTCACTAAAAAAGTCACTGGATCCATCACTCCCACATCAAGCTGACAGAGGACATCCCAGAGACAACATAGACACTTCAAACCACTGATGAACTGCTATAGGTCAAATAATTGCAAATGGGTCGTATTCCCCTGGGTTACACCTGGAGGCCCCACCTGGGACTTGGTTAGCTTGTACTAATGGCATTACTCCCTGTTTATCATCATGCTATATCTGGTCCCCCTGAACTCTGTATACTGAGTCATATTTTTTGCCAGGTATATTACTACTCGGGAGAGGGAGGAAGACTATACATGAAACTGTCTAGCTCAATAAGAGTCAGGAGAGCCCCCATCCATATACCAGCACTTTTGGGAATCAGGCTAGCAGGCTCCACAGTGCTAGGGATGACTGCCCTTATTCTAACAGACAAAAGTTATAAAGACCATAGTCAACAGATAGATCAAGACCTGAAAACCTTGGAAAAGTTGGTCAACGAGTTAGAAGAATCCCTAGGATCACTAGCAGAGATGGTATTACAAAATAGAAGAGGTTTGGATTTACTCTTCCTTAAACAAGGAAGATTATGTTTCAGCCTTGGGGGAAACTTGTTATTTTTACACCAGTCACTCAGGAGTGATTAGGAAAAGCTTAAGCCAACTCAGAAAAAGGTTACAAGATAGAAAAGAACAATGAAAACAGGGACAAAGCTGGTGTGAGGGTTTATTCACCATGTCCTGCTGGCTAACTATCTTGCTGTTGGCCTTAGCCGGACCACTAATGTTATTGCTCCTGGCCATTACAGTAGGCCCATGTGTTATAAATTGTATCTTAAGTTATGTACAGAAGTGAATCTGATCTGTAAAGACATTCGTTCTCAGAGCTCAGTACATTCCTCTCCTAGATGAGGATAGCAAAGACAAGGAAACAATGATTTGATTCCCCCAAAAAACCAGTGGGGAATGTGATAATTCACATAGGAAAATTCCATAAAGCTAACCTCCAGATCACCCCAGGGTGGGGAAAGTGATTAAGAGGAAGAATATAAGGTCAGTTTGCCCCTGAAAGAACATACATGTTAAAAACAATGTATTTGCTAAACCAAGTTCTTTGTATTGTTCACAGTCAGTTACAGATTGAACTACTTGTTCTAGAGTTAGCCAAGAGTAACAGATGACTGTAATAATCAGAATGTGGCATTTTGCTTTAAATTCTGCTTGCTGTAAAGGGTCTGCACTGTTCTGCCATCTCCCTCGTGGAGCAGGCAGTCAGCTGCCGGGCTCGGCTAAATAAAGTCTCTTTTAAATTCACAACTGGCTGCTTGGTTTCCTAAGCTGGTTTTGAACCCATAACACCCAGCAATACAAGAGCTGACAGATACAAATGTCCAGGTGTGCAGTTGCTGGGTCAAATGGTAATTCCATGTTTAGTTTTTAAAAATACACCCAAAGTTTTCAGAGTGAATATTCTGTTTTGTATTTCCACTATCAGTAAAAGAATGAGTTTATCTACATTCTTGCCCACTTTGGGTGTTGCCACTTTTTTTTTTCTTTTGGTCATTCTGAGAGTGCTATAGTAATATCTCATTTGGTTTTAATATTTATTTTCCAGTTGCTAATGATGTTGAGTATCTGTTCATATGCTTTTTTGTTTTCTGCATATCTCCTTAATATCTCTTTACAACTTTTTCTCGTGTTCCATTTGAGTTCCTTGATTTTGCCTTCATTTGTTCCTTCTGGATTAGTGTTCTTTTCTCATATGTCTCTCTCTCTCTCATTCCCTCTTTCTTTCTTTCTTTCTTTCTTTCTTTCTTTCTTTCTTTCTTTCTTTCTTTCTTTCTTCTTTCTTTCTTTGCTTTCTTTCTTCCCTCCCCACTATATTGCTTTGAACTCCTGGGCTGAAGAAGTAACTGAGGCTACAAGCATGTGTCACATACCCAGCTGCTCCTCCTTTACGTGGCAATGAGTACCTGACCTGTATGATTTCCTTTCTTTCTGAGGAACTTCCTTTAACATTTCTTACAAGACAGGTGCACTGATGACAAATTGCCTCAGTTCCTGCGTGCCCCAGAAGTACTTATTACTTCTTAACTTTTGAAGGGTTACTTTTCCAGATATGGAACTCTAAGTTGGTAAGTTTTTCTTTCAACAATTTAAATATGTTAGTAATTCTCTTCTTGGTGGGCAAGGTGGCACGCACCTGTAATCCCAGTACCTGAAAGGCCAACGAAGGTGGTCTATGAGTTTGAGAGCACCCTGGGGAGCATAGAATGAACTTGCCTGGGAAAAAAAATGTAATTATCTTGTTTTGCCATTTCTGACTTTGTTTTGTGGTACTAGGGATTGAAACCAGGGCTTTTAACTGAACTATATTCCCAACTCTTTTACTTCATTTTTAAATTTCCAAAACAGGGTCTTGCTAATCACTAAGTTGCCTAGGCTGGGGTCAAACTTGCAATCCCGAATGCTGGGATTTTAGGTGTGCACCACCAGAGCATGCTGTGAGCTCTTTATATAGTTTATTTCATTGTTGGTGTTCTTATGATTATTATTAGTGTTTATTAATTAAGTTTATTGGTACATTTTAGATGATCACATTCATTATAGAGAATTTATACCTGTATATGATATAACTTGATTCTTTTTATTTCTCCATTCCTCTATTATTATATATGTTAGATACTGGTCTTTTGTGGGATATATGCTTTGCAAATATTTTTTCCACTCTGTAGCTTGTATTTGCTATAGTTTGTCTTTGCTCTCTCTCTCTCTCTCTTTTTTTGTATGATACTGGGAATCAAACTCACAACCTTGTACTTGCCAGGCAGGCACTTACACTGAGCTAAACCCCTGACCTCTTTGCATTTTCTTAACAGGTTTTCTAAAAATAAAATTTGTTGCCAGGCATGGTGATGCATGCCTTTAATCCCAGCACTCAGGCGGCTGAAGTCATTGTGAGTTCAAGGCCGGCTTGGGCTACAATGGGAGCGCAAGGCCAGCTTGAACTACATAGTGCGACCCTGCCTCAAAAAACTAGGGCTGGGAGTTTGGTTCAGTGGCTTAAGCACCTGCCTGGTAGGCACGAGGTTGTAAGTTCGATCCCTGGTGCCACACACACACAAAAACAAGTAAAAATAAAAGTTGTTAATTTTATTTAAAAAAATTTTAAGAGTAGGAAAATTTATCGAAGAAAAGGAATGGGGGTTAGGAATGGGGAACTAGATAATAAGAATAGCTCCTGAGAGGCAGGAGGGATCTTGAATGGGTTGCCCTTTTTTTTTTAATTTTACAGAGAGAGAAAAAAATTTCAAAATGAGATAATAGGAGGGTAACAATGTTTAATACATCGTGTATTGTTATCTTTTAATTAGTTACTCAGAAAGTCAGGTATTGTGGCATGCCTGTAATCCCAGCACTTGGAAGGCTGAAGCAGGAGGATTGCTGCAAGTTCAAGGCCTGCCTAAACTACAAAGTGACAACCTACCTTAAAAAAAAAAAAAAGGAAGGACCAACCAGTAATAATCAAGATTGTGTGGCACTGATAGAGGGACAACAGACGAATACATAGGTCAATGGGTAAAAATAGGGAACCCAAAAATAGACCCACAGGAGTATGTCCACCTGATGTTTCACAAAATTGCAAAAGCAGGTTCAGGCCTACAGTGCCGGGAGAAACCCGGCTGGGAGGGGGTCGGCGAGCTCTGAAAGATGTGGTATTTTTATACAATGGAGTACTACTCAGCTATTAAGAAAGATTGCATTGAGACTTTTGTAAGTAAATGGTCACGACTTGAGACCATACTCGTAAGTGAGATAAATCAAACCCACATGTGTAAATACCATATTGTCTCCCTGGTGTAAGAAACGGAAAAGTATATATGACCCAAAATCTATAATAAATACTACGTAAGAGTAAAAAACAGCTCAAAGAGCAAAAGTAACTGGGAAGGGAAAAGGCGGAAAGAGAAAAGGGAAGAGGAAAAGACATAAACCTGTATATATGTATATGTAAGATAACTAAAATGAACACACTGTTGAATCTGTTATTGAGAAAGAACAATTAATACTCATATGATTAGATTAATTTTACATGTCTATATCTGTTAATGTAAGTAACCATTTTAAAGATAACGATACGCAATATGGCAACCATTGTCAAGTTTCTATCATCCGATTTTGTAAACCTGCAATGTTACTGTTGTGTATTTACTCTAGTCATTTGTTTGTCTCTTTTGCTTGTTGTCTTTGTTTTATATGTCTTTTTTTCTGTTTTTTCTTCACTTAAATAAAAAAAAAATAAAAATAATCTTGAAAAAAATTGCAAAAGCAGTTCAATGATGGAAGATAATCTTTCAGCAAGAGATGTGGGAACAACTGGGCATCCATATGCAAATAAGTGAAACTCAACCTAAGCTGCACATGTTATACAAAAATGAAATCACGATACATTACAAATTCAAGTGTAAAATGTAAAACAAAATTTTTTTTTAAACCATGGGAAAAAATCACAAGAAATGCTTAGTTTTGATACAAAAAAACATGAGTCACAAAAGGAAAAATGGATACATTGAAACATCAAAATTAACAACACTTTTGTGTTAATATTGGTTGGATAATTAAATCCCTATATCTTGTAGTCTGAGTTATTTATTTATTTATTTATTTATTTGTCATTTTTGAAACAGGGTCTCACTATACAGTTCAGACCTTGAGCTCACTTTGTAACCCAGGCTGGCCTTGAATTTGAAGCGATCCTCCTGCCTCAGCCTTCCAAGTCCTGGGATACAGGCATGTGCCTTGAACTCAAAGCAAGACTCTTGCCTCAGCCTCCCAAGTGCTGAGATTACTTTAGGTGCGGGATGCCGGGGATTGAACCTAGGGCTTTGTGAATGCTCTTGACCACTGAACTGTACTTCTAGCCCCCTTTATTCTTTTTAAAAATTTTTTTAGCTATTCGAGTTTCTTTGTCTTTCCAAATAAGCTTTAGAATAATCATTTCTAAATCTACGAAAAAGAATTTTCCTGGGATTTTGATGGGAATTGCTTTACATCTATACATCAATTCGAAAAAACTGACATTTTCAGTTTTTGTGTATGTATATGAGTCATGTGTGTCATGTCAAGTGTATGCTAGTTGCTTGATAAGAACTTTAGGAAGAAGGTATTGTCTTCATTTTGCAGATGAGGAAACTGAGGTATAGAGAGAGGAGTTGTCCACAGTCGCATAGCTGTAAAGACATGGAAATACGTAGGGCAGAAGACTGGTCTGACGTGGTAACTTGAATTTAAAAAGAAGAAAGATTCATTCTTGCATTTTTCCAATCATTCTCTCTTCTTCCTGAATATTACTAAATCTTTAATAAATACATGTCGGTTCTTATTTCCCACAACTCTACAAAAATATCCCCTAGACCCTGACCCACAAGTGAGAAATCCAGTGTAATTCTTGGCTGTAGTTACAAAAATAATGCCAAGTAGTTTTCCTAGCTTCATTTTTTAAAACTTCCATTCCCAAACACAACTTGTCATGTTTTAAAATTAGTTTCTTCCTTACAAGTAGAAATTGCCCTTGAAATTTAGTTTTTTGTGTCTGAAATGATCTTTTCTTTTTCTTCCTGTTTCCTTAAGTTGGTCCAGAAAGGAGACACCTTATTGAAACACCCAAACTCATTTCCTGCATAACTACTTCTCTTTCTTTCTGTATTACTACCTCTCTCCGAAGGATATCTCGCTTCCCCAAAGCACTTGAATTAAAGAGAAACACTTGCTTTTATTGATTTACCTTTAGAAACAGGTACATAACATTATTGAATACAGAGAAGGGTTCTGTTTAGTCAAGTTTCTAGCGGCTAAGAGAACCTGCCCTCAAGTCCAGTTATGGGTTAAATTATGTTTCCCCAATAAATCGTGTGGTGAAATCCTAACCCCCAATAGCTCAGAATATGACTGAGAGTCTTTAAAGAAATAAGAGGGCTAGGAATGTCAGTCAGTGGTGGAGTGCATCCATGAAGCTGTGGCATCACAAAATCCCCAGCACCACACACACACACACACACACACACACACACACACACGTGGAGTAAACTGTAGTAGCCAAGTGTGGTGGCATACACTTGTAATACCAGCACTTGGGAGGCTGAGGCAGGAGGATCACTTGCGAGTTTGAGGCCAGCCTGGGATGCATAGTGAGTTCAAGACCAACCTGAACTAT